>JAPKLX010000401.1:4816-27343 GCA_026898415.1 Leonotis leonurus | reverse complement strand
AGGATGGACCGGTGGGCATAGTCACGGGCGGTCCATCCATATATTCCCACCGGTCCACATACCAGCATGCTCAGGGAGTGATTTTATACCTGAATATGGCGTGGAATATCTTCCTCGCTGTCCCCCATTGCTCTCCGACGATCTGCAGCCTCCACCGGTCCAAGATATCACCTCCAATTCCAGCCACACTTCCACCGGTCCTACAACACTTCAATCACAGACAGTAAGGGAAAGAGAGTGAGGAAACAATGTGGAGGAAGAAATGAGGAAACAAATTGGATTTCTTACCGCGGGTACAGGGAGAGGAAAGGTGGGGAAATGAGGGGAAGAGAAAATGTGAAAAATAGAAGGGAAGAAGGGCGGTCCAACAATTAAAATTTCAAAATATTATGTTAAAGAATCTCACTTTTGCAGAGATTCTTTAACTTTCACGGAAATCAAGGTTGACTATGATAGATTATTTGGAATTTTAAAAGAAATTGGGCATTTTTGACATGTATGTTAAGGTTTTGGGTATTTTTAACATCTATTATTTCAAAATGGGCATAATAATTTTTCACCCTTAAATATAAATAAATTATATTATTAAACGAATGAAATAAAAGAAAATTGATTTGATTTGATGTTTGGAAACAGTCCCATTGGTGCGGTGCGGCCTACCTCAATAGTACCAAAACCCTAAATGTTTGCTGTCTTCACGTGTTCCTGCTCCCGGGCCCACACCCCACATTTTCACACACATGCACTATATTCTCATTATACCCTATATAATTTCCGTTTAAAATGCTCATTTTTTTTTAATTAATTGTCTAATTAATTTTTTTTAAAAAAACTTAATATAAATTTTTTACTTTTCAAAATATAAAAATTTATATAATTTTTAATTTTTGGGCTTAATCTATTGCTGCTTTTTTAACAGGAACCATATGCTACTATTTCCTCATATTGGATTTATGATCACTCTCTCCACTCATTTTATAAGAAGATAACACTCCCCAACCAATTTTAAGAGCACTTTTAATTAATGTTTTGAAAAGGGGATCAATCATCAAATCAGTCATTTAATTGAGTAATTGGATCACTGGTTCGATCGGTTGAATCATTTTGAAAAAACAGGATAACCATTTAATATATAATATTTCATATATATTATATAAATATACATTAATATGTGTATATTCAATCTCCAATTTACTTGACCAGGTACGCCAGAGGTGGAGGTGCGATAGAGGCAACACCTTGGTAGGTGGCAAAGGTTGTTGCAACTGCGAATTAGGGAGAGGGAGGAGAGAGAACATACTTGGACGGAGGCACAACAACTGCTGTGAATTACGGCCGGGAGAAGATGAGTTGCAGAAGATGAAGCGGCCGTGAGAAAATTAGGTCGAGAGAGAGGGTGAGATAGAGAGAGGGAAGAGAGAGACCATACCTAAGTGGAGTGACGATGGTGACAACGAGCGGTGCGGCGAAGGCGGATGCATTGCTCCTCGAATTAGGGCGTCGATTTAGGGATTTATGAGAAAGAAGGTTGCAGTCGTGATTTTATAAAGTATAACGACGGGTCTATGAAATACTAGTCCGTCGTTATTTTAAATTTAATATAAAATTTAATTTAATTAATAAATATCAATTACGATGGATCTGCAATGGAATGATCCCTCGTTGATTTATTAATTTAATTAATAAATATCAATCAACGATGGACCTTGTATCCATCGTTATAGTAAGAAATAATTATAAATTAAATTTTCTTAAAAATAACGATGGATTTGTTATACATTAACGACCGAATATAATTATTTTTTGCATTTCCAAATTTTGAAAGCGTGAATCCGCCTCTGCATAAAAAAGAGGACTACACACACGTTAAAAAGATTTGATGTATTACTTTAAAGTTTTTTATTGAAAAATAAGTATATATTAGAAGAAAGGTAGAAGTACACTAAAAACACATCAAAAACAATTACAGAATCAACGAGTTATTCTGTCGTTATAATTTATTTCTATATTGAGTTTATGCAACCACGTATGATACTCGAACTAAAACGAGAGCTAAAAAAGAGCAGGAGATGAGATGATATATGTGTACGCACGTATGGTGTTTGCAGTAATAGTAGTACTGTCAAACAATGCCTCAATCATTGCTTTGCATGTAGTAAACGTATACCAGCCTCTCAATTGGTTTTGTTTATACTCACTCCGTTACAACTAGCTTGAGTCGTATTCCTTTTTGGCTCTTTCAACTAACTTGATTTTTGGCTCTTTCAACTAACTTGAGTCATTTTCTTTTTAGGACATCTTTATTACCCACACAAATTTAAATAATATATATTCATATTATCACTTTATACTTTAAATATACACTTCTTAACTCTTTAATTCCAGTGCCGAAAAGAAGTGCCCCAAACTAGTTGGGACGGAGGGAGGGAGTAAGTATTATTGCACGTGGGGCTGTACTGTAATCAAAGATTAATTTGATGTTCCTACTTAATTCCTACATCTACACTAAATTAATTCATTCATAAGTAATTAATAAGGGTGCGAGTATAATTAATACTACTACTAGTAGTAGAGGATTTAGATTGATTAAAGTATGTTTGATTAAAGATTGACACGAGTGGTGCAGATCCATGTGTTATAGGATTGTTTATTTCTTCATCATTTGAAAGTGTATCAACCTACTCTAAGGGAATATATGCGGAAGCTAAAGTAGAAAACACGAGATATTTTTTGCGTAGGTTATCAATTAATAACCTACACGGAGGCCTTACGCCCAAAAAGAATAATCAAAACAAGTGTTGAGCTATTACAATGTTGAACACAACAATAACTACAACACTATCACTAAAATACTAAATGTATGTTCTTACGAGCTAAGAAGCATACAGAATTAATACTACGAACTTAATCTACAAAATGAGTCTATCTAACCGTATTTACTGAATGAAAGAATTCTATTATTTATAGATAGACTACATGGGCTTAGATCCATAAGTGTAGTAACTGTTCGGCCCATATCTCCACAATTCTCGCAGTTCTGTTGTGGTGCTCCGCAAATCCGCTTGGAATTGTGGAACTACTTTATTCGGTTGTTGACTCCGAGATATGTGGAAACAAAATTTCACTTAGCGTGAAATTCTCAACTGTCTAGCAAGACTTGATCTTCCCTCAAGTCTTAGTGCTTCCTTCAAGTCATCGTGCGTCCACCATGTCATCGTGCATCTGCCAAGTCATTCTTACACGTGGCTGTCGAGTTGGACGCTGAGTCAGCACAAGTTGTTATGCTGCGTCAGAAGCCAAGTCAACATTCCTGTGAGGAACACAAAAACACATGTTAGGTCAACATTCCAGATAACTTAAATACCTAACATCATTAATGCTTTAAATATAATTATAATGATAAAAAGATTTTGTGCCACATCATATATAGATGTTTCTATGCATTAATTAATGTATAATATTACTCACTTATTGCATGCATGCTGATCACAATCAATTCATGTATAATATTATTCACTTATCGAATTTATTGGCCTATTTGAACAAAAATTGGACCATAAGCCTCTATCTTAAAGATGGATATGCTACTTTTTCCATGTTTTAAATATCATGGATATTATATTATATGTTCATTTTCACTAAAAATAAATTTTACTTTACGACGTTAAACGACCACTACAAGAAATTTGCACATAGATGACACATGATAGATGATATTTTTTACACAAAATGTGATCTATGAGCGCATTTTTTCGCATACATGACATTACGTAAAAATAATATGATCTATGAAGTGTGATAAAAAATAGACATGATATTTTTTAAAATAATGTCATGCTATAGTGTCATGTATCTATTACTTAGATGACAATATCGTCAAAATGTGATCTATGCGTGTGATTATAATTAATATACATGACACATTAATAAAAAATGTCATCTATATTAGTGTTTTTTTAAATAAAAGTTAAAAAATAAAACTAGAATTATTTTATAATATAATACATGAGATTTGAACCCAACCAATTTTTTTTTCTTCTAATACTTTACCAACTAACTGTACCACAAACTATTATCATAATAAGTTCTCTACCAAAAATACATAAATATTATATTTTACATATTTTTACCTACAAATTAAAAAAAAAGTACACTGCATATAAAAATTAGCAAGTGGTTTCTTTCATATATCTTTACAGGAAAAAAAAATTTGTAAGCAGAAGGATACAAATTGAACTTGGAAACATGTAGTGATATAATATCTTTATAGGAAAAAATTTTTGTAAGCAGAAGGATTCGAACTTGGAAACATATAGTGATATAAGGCCCTAAACTAGGGCACTAGCATAATTACTTGTATACTATGCCAGCAATAAAAAGTATAATATATTATTCTATTATATTAATGCCAAAATATTTACCCTACTTCATCAATTCGCTGCATTTTTTCACCCCGTTGTCGCCCAATTTACTGCCCTAATCCCATCTCCAATTTTACTGCTCTAACTTTTCCTCCCAATCATCCCAGTAAGATCGATTTCTCCAAATCGGCAACATCATTTTTCTTGCTCTTTGAGTGTAGGGAAAGAGCATTGAGTTTGTGTATATTCACTCTGCCTCTCAAGCTCAGGTTTTTGTGTCAAAATATTAATTCACTACTCATTATTTATATATGCATGATGTTACTGACATCAAAGGATGAATATATACGTGCTAAGGAGCAGGGGCGGAGCCACGAATTGTCATAAGGGGGGGCTGAGTTAGACGGGGGTTCGGGGGCGGTAGCCCCTGAGCCGAATTTTTTGGGCCCATGTTTTCTGGCCAATATTGACATTATTAGCACACAGATCAATTATTAGCACACAGATCAATTTGCAAACATCAAGATTTCAGTAGACACACAGATCAAGAGTATAAACATATCACTTAAAGAACGTAAAGACAAAACATTAGGCTGAAAGAAAGGGAGACGCATTACCATTCCACTTAAAGACAAAACATTAGGCTGAAGGTGTCGTGCATCTTTGCCATGAAATTAGAGGGACGGTTCGAAATGGGAAGGCAGGAAGGGAGACGCATTACCATTCCCAAATACTCATTGTTTATACTCTTGATCTGTCATTACCCTTTCTCAAAAGTATATAAAAAATTAAACTAAAAAATTATTTTAAAAATTTAAGAACTAAAAAAAAAAAAAAAAATTGGGGGGGGCTTCAGCCCCCCCTAGCCCCAACGTGGCTCCGCCTCTGCTAAGGAGGATGGCTCTTTCACATCACAAGGTGGTCAAACTGACCTCCTGACAATAGTTCTAGATAAGTCTAAACAGTATGGGCGTGTGCGAGGTATTGGACCTTACATAACACTTAATACATATTTCAATTGTCCGAGAGAAAGTAGACAAAAGGTTTGTCAAGATCAAACACTTGAATTACAAGAAGCAAAAAGAAGATTGAAATCCATGATACTCAAATGCAAGAATGTCGTACTATTATTCATGAGTTAGTAACTAGAATTGAGAATCTTGAGGCTGCATATGATACACGAGACATATTTTTTGTGGAAAAAGGAAGTAATTCTGTGAAGCGTCCAAATGACATCATTATAAATAAAGGTGCTGCTGCTGCTGATGATATGTTCATGGTTGACAGTTTAGATGTTTGGCAGGTACTCGTTCAATACATTAAATCAAATACTACTAGTGTTGTTATTATTGTATTATATAGTGCTAATTGTATCTAATTTTGTAGGAAAACGAGTTTCATTGATGATTAAGTCCAACACCAAGATTGTTGCACATGGTACAGTATTTGATGTTGGTGCAACGATTCATGGTGTTGCAATGCCCAAAGATGTATTACATGTGTCTATTGACGAGGGTTTGGTTGAAAATGCGTTACTACCATTTCCAACATCAAATGAGATGCTTACCGTAGGTAGTGCATTGGCAGCCCATGTAGCATGGCCCAAAGAGTTGTTGGTTGTAAAATATGATGAGGTATATTTATTATATCAAGTGACTTTTTAAAATTTTTTTGTTATATTATACCTCTAACATGTTAAATAAAACTTAGACAAATGCAAAGAAGAATAAGATAAAACCCGTGAAGGAAAAGATGGTTAAACGTTATGCATTGTTGCCCATAACATTGAAAGCATTGTGTTGCATTCTTGAGCCTAAATTTAAGCTTGGAAGAGGCCAACGAGTTCAACTCAATGATGAAGTTTTTGGCTATGATCTTGGTGTTTGGATTATGTCGGAGGATTTCATTCCCTTCAGTGAATTGGAACCGATTACAGGAAATTGCATTGTTGTCTACATATGGTATGAAAATTGTTTAACTCTATTCATTTTAATTTTGAATACCAATTTTTTTATTTTTTACTTTACTACCTATCAAATGTTATTTGCAGGCACATCTACAAATTCTTAAAGGAACATGAGAAAATCGAAAAATTTCTATTTGTAAGTCCATTTGGGATATCATATCTACCAAAACTCTCTCGTAATGATAGAGCTCGGAAGTTAGCAGATAGGCTACTCGAGGCAACGAAAAATCAACTTGTATTGGTAACATGCAACGTGAGGTAAGTACTATATGTTATGTTACATTGCGTCTTTTTTTTTTGCTTAATACATGATATTTATATATATGCAAATTTTTATGCTCATTATCATTCAACACTTGTCAAAATGAGCATTGAATTCTAACAATTATTGAACCATACAAAAATTGTGTGTATTTGATGGATCCTCTAGCTCATCTGAATCGTGATGCCACATGGAAATTTGTAGTCGAGACATACATTTAAATTTGTTGCAAATTATTTCATTACATTTATAGAAAAAAAATTGTGCTAATAATGTTCACCATGAATTTACTTTGAAGCGCACTGACCATTTTCAATGCCACCAAGGGAAGAAAAAAATTCAAAAAAGCACCAAATTGGGAAGTAGTCAAGGTGTGCAAGCTATTATTTATATTATGGTGTAATTTTATGTACAAATTCTTAGCTTTTTATTTTGTATTTGCAGGGTCCTACTCAACCCGATTCAAAGCAATGTGGGTTTTATGTGATGCAGTATATGAAAGAGATAGTCAATGCATTTGAAAATGATAGCTTCAAAGATTCTATGATCACAATGGTAACATACTTTATTATTAATATAATTTAAGCTAAAATTTTATCTTAATAATAATAGTTATATATATTCATTGATGATTTTGCAGTTCCATCAAAAGGAATTTTCTCAAAATGAGATTGATAAGGTTCTTGATAAATGAGGTTAGTTAATAACTCAATTCAATTTTATTACTACTTTTCACTTATTTAACTAAAAAATAAAACAAATCTCACTCTATCTTGGTATGCTTGTAGATTGACATGTGAAGTCTTGCAAATATTGACCGATGAGAAGTTTGTGGATTTTGGACTTGGTGATTTGAACTAGTATTGTTTTGTGGTTTTTCGTGTACTAGTTTAAATATTAGTTAAGGTGGATTCAAAAATATTAACCTAAACATGTAGTATTTTGACATGGATGTATGATTTTTAATATTAAACGATTAATGCATTTGGATTTGGATATGTATAGTGCTTGTAAAAAATTTGTTTTGGTATTAATTTATTTCGTAAATTATATTGGTGTAAACAAAATTATTCAAAACAAGAAATCAATTAAAAATGATAAATTTACTAAAATATAGATGACATCATATTAACGTCATATTCTGACTTATACATGACATTCCGAAAATATCATATATTATACATAAATGTGTTAACTAGCTAGTTGCTTATAAATGACATATTTGTTTAATACATATGACATTTAAAAAATGTCAAGTATAACAAAATAGATGACTTTATTTTTGTGTCATATTTAAATATAGTAATGTCATCTATGAGCGTATTATGACACCAATAAAATATCATCTATGAGCGCCTCATAGATGAGACATGTATACTTGACATTGTTTTAAGCATATATATAACCCATTTTTAATGTCATCTATAAGAGAAATTCTAGTAGTGAGCCGTTAGAAGGGAGAGTTAAGTTGCAGCAACTTATCGATTTCAGGTGTCCATTTGAACAAAACCAGACCATAAGGGGTGATCCACCATAGGGACTTGTACCCTATGGGCGGATATGCTACTTTTCCCTTTTACTTTTACAGCCCACACGACTCATCAAATGAAAAATAAATAAATAATTGGATCCAGATCGAATCGGATCGGCCCGAAATAACATTCAGACTTTATTTTAACATTTTAAATATGGATTTAGCCCAATTACAGATCAGGGAAAAATGATGATATATATTATATGCAATTATGATGGAATTATGATGGAATTGAACTGTGCGTGGACAAATATAATAATAGCAATAATTCCAGCATGGACGGAAATAATAAAAGCAATAAATCAGAGATGACTCAGAGAAAAGAAATGGTAGGGTATAAAACCCTAAAACTTTTGGTAAGCCTAAAGTGTGTACTCTAGGTTCTCGCAAATTATACGAGGTCGATTGCATGTGGCAAGCTAACCCCGGTCGGATCTCGATGGAAAGCTTAACAGAGCGGCTCTAATCCTAAGTGTTATTAAAACAAGAAAAGGGACATTCTAAACACCCTAACAAACATAAATGAGAGGAACAAGAAATAAAACGAAGACAATAAACAGAATTAAAAGGTGGATTCGGGATTGAAGGGCCTAGAATTCAGAAAACCTATAATTAATTAAATCATGCTCCTCTACTCATGCTATTGATCGTTCATTAAGTACTTCCTAAAAGTTAGTCTAATTAGTTACTTACATATCCATAATTAGACAGAATCACAACTCTCGTATTAGATATCTGTAATGCCCCGTAATTTAATTCGAAAGAGTTGAAAAATTTTATTATTAAATGGGATTATATAAATAGAAATTTTAAAACTCTCTTGTTTGTATTTAAATCGTCAATGAGCCTGCTTGAATTATAATTTAATTCGTGAAATGTTCGAATTGAATTGGTATCTACCTATTTACACGAGACTCCAGACTTAAATTCGAGTCTTTGCTATTCCTATTCTATTGGCCCGAAGAAGGCCAACTATGTTTGGACTTTAGATGATGACAGAAGCTGTGCTTGTAGGCTGACATGAGTTTGAAAGATTTTCTTTCTGATTTATGTTTTATGGGGTCTTCGTCAGATATAATTCTGGTAGAAAGAGTAAAGGTGATTTTCCAAGAAAAAATTCTCCAGGAACTAAAAAGGGTATTTTATAATTAGATGTTTATACTCCTTAAGAGACTGCAGATGGTACCCAATTATCCATAGAGTCACCTGGATTGTTTAATCAGTGAATTATAATTTATTAAAAGCTCAAGGATTCTAAAATGATTAAATGAGAATAAATGCATACTTTGTAATCTATACCTTGATATTTCTAAACCTATTTATTTGGGTGTAGAAAACATATAATATGACTTACAAGTCAAGATATATAATTAGTATTAATGGAACTATGAATTAAATTAACAAAGATAAATCTTACTAGCAACAAAATTCTGATCTGTAACTTCAAGATATATGATAGCCCACCGTCAAATTCATAAAGATATTACTGCTATTTGAATACTTCTTTTGAAGTTTATTATGCGAAGGAAGTCGGTTTTAAAGTGTTATGCTTGAAATTTTGAAGTAATTTAAACATAATCAGAGTACATAGGACATGATGAAATTTCAATGGAAAAAAAAACACAATGCTAGGAAATATCATTACAACAATAAGTCATAAGATTTTCTCTCCCTCTTTTTGCCACTTCTGAGATCTGGTCATTTAGTTCCTTGATTAGATGATCTATGTTGGCTTATGTATTAGCCTATTAGGAAATTCCTAGAAACAGGTTACTGTTAAGGGTCTTCTCTTTAAATCAATACATGTAGACGAAATAGTGTCCCTAATGATATGCCATTTATGAAGTTCCAGTAGCAGTCTACAATCATTAATCTACTAAATATCTTGGTGTACATAAACCTGCTCAGCAACATGTGACATTATCATACTGCTTCATATTTAGAGTATATATACTAGTGTCATACTTTGTTCCTGCTGAACAGGGGCATGAATACTAATTGAAGAAAATAGTTAGAGACTCGGAGCCTGAATGTCTGAATTCTAAAACTTAAGTTAACGGAATATCCATTATTTTTCACTCCTACCGCTGATTCACTAAGGATTGGCTTGTTGAAGAGCTTTGCTGCCTAAACCAACTACTTGACGGAGTATTAACCTCTGGTGTTGGGAATAATTGCGAAGGTATCTTCTGTTCCATGAAAATAATAAGCCCAATACCGTGTACAACTCTTACTGCATAATAGATTAAAATAATTGTTACAACATATTACTTAAGGAGCAACCAAAATATCTACAACTAGATACAAAGAAAATATATATAAATCTAAGTTATGTGGTTGTTTTCAAGCCAAGTCTTATTTCGGTGGCTACTCTTCACCACCAAATTTCCCATTCTCAACGACTGCTCCACTTTGAAACACGTAGACTTGTCTTCTAACAAATTCTTTGGTGATGTTAAGAACTCATTCTCCACATCACCCATATCTCTTTCTCTCTCTATCGGCACATGCACTCAAGAAACACAACACAACACTCTCTCCTTCTCTCTTCTCTTATTCTGCCTTTTGTTTTCTTTCGCTACAGTCTTTTCCCCTGATCTTTTGCTTCTGCGACTTCCCAAAATACACTTGTTTTGCACTACCCCAACCCAATTTTGAGAATCCCATCTCTTCATCTTCTCCACACATTTCCTCACTACAGATAAAAATCAATAAACTCACTCCTCTGTTTTCACCTCTCAATTCCAACCAAGTGAAATGACGAAACAGGATGTGATGGTCGACTTGTCAATGGCGGTTCCCGGCACCACTACGGCGGCGGCGTACCCCGGTGCCCGGCACTTACCTCACCCTCTCGCAGAAGCATCTACTCCATAATATCGAGATCAACAGTGGCGCTGGCGTCAACACGCGGCTCTCTCCGACGCCCAAAATTCTTGGATCCTGCTGCATCCCTCTGCACTGGATGTGTTCGACGAAATTACGGCAGCTTCAAAAAGGAAGCAGATCGTGATGTTTCTTGACTACGACGGCACGCCTCAAAATGGTGTCGACGGAGGGGAGGTGCCATGGGTTTTGTTGAAGTAGCAGCACCTCCGCCCAGGAATCCGCCACTGCCGGAGGCAGAGACGGCATTGACGGCGCCGAAGCTAATTTGAGAAAACTAGATTATCTTTCTCCCCAAAGTAAATACACTCTTTTTCTCCCTTATTCATGGAAAATAAATTTTGGGTGGGCGATTTTGATTTCTTTTGATATCAAGGTTTCAGAATGGATGTGTCTATGGCCAACTCTAGATATAATACTAATACTGAAAATGTAATCTTTTCTTAGAAGTATACTGAGTGAGCTATCCATCCATGTCTTCACTATTGCCATTTTAGTTTACAATAAACTAGGAATTTTCTTCCAATAAAGTATTCTTTTACAACTCTAGGATTTATTGCATTGACTTTTGAGTGTATCCATTGTCTGAAAGAAAGTCATACTTGGAGAGAACACCATTCTGAACAGTATAGGAATTGGATATTTTAAATGTTTCATCCTAAAACTCTACTGACTCACGCAGGATAGAGATGTAGTTGGTTTGTGGAGAATTAGTCAATGTTAATAATTATTAAGAATAAGTTATTATTGAGTAGCCTCATTAACGAAAATAAGTCATTGGTAATTAATTGAGATTTATTTAATTATTAATGGGTAATCTTGTTTAAATTGTAATTTATTGGGATTATTTATTATTTGAATGTTTTAAAACTTAATTAATAATAATTAATTATTGAATAAATATTATTGTACTTAATTAATTAATTTAGTGAATCTAAATTAATTCAAATCGAGACATGAACCTTTTCTAAGGGTCTCAAATTACGCGAACATATTTAAAATTCCTATTCTTACGTCAGATTTAATTGTCTCGACTATATTAATTGCAAGTAAGCAATTAATTATTTATTGAATTAGTAATCGTTTATTTATTTTAACCGAAGTTAAGGTTTTCTTCGAAAACCTTAAGCTTTGTTGCGTTTTAGTAGAACGGATATGAAACCCTAGACCCTATTTAATCGTTACTTCTCGAGTCAATAGAGATATTCCAAAATCTCAAACGATTCTAAAAATAACTCGCTACCTGAAGTTCCATCGAGGGAGTGACAACTAAGGAACGAGGAGGAGAACCAGACTTGTCAACTAACGCTGGTGTCTCAGGTGGGTTTACTATACAAACTATATTTTTGCTTTATTAAAGCATGTTGCGAAAATGCAAAATGATTGACATGCACAAAAATTCTTTGTGTTTTATGTGCGATTCCTATCTGTGTTGAGCCATGTCTGCGAATTGGTCAACTTGTGAATAACGATCGGATCTTGAGCCATGTGTTGGTCAAGGTTAGTGTACACATGGGGAGTGTGATCGTGAGTCATTACGGACCGGTCCACATAGGACTGTGTGTCAGTATTGACCGATCCGGTGGCACCCATTGGTCAACGTCTGGGGGAGTGGAACCATTGCTCACCAGGGTTGTTACCATTTTTAACGTCTGGGGAAACAGTAACTTTGCTCACAGCGTTGTTATTATTGATTATGTCTGGGGGAGCGGAAACATTGCTCACCAGCATTTATTACAGATATGGATGAGACACATGGAAAAGAGAGTGGCCGCTCCAACTTTTGGTAAAATCAAATGATGTTTAGTATTCACAAGTTATTTCAAGATTCTTGTGTTATACTGTGATATGCATGATCAATAACTGTTTTGTTTTCGGTATAACCCACGGAGTACATCAAGTACTCAGCCCTGCTTGTATTTCCAAACACTTGCAGGTTGAGCGATAGGTTGGTGGCGGTGGTGCTGAGTGAAGATTTCTTATATGATAAGTATTCAGAGATAATACATATCTTCATATATGTGTTAAGTTTTCACTATTCCGCTGCATTTCTTTGTCCTTTGTTGATTTTGGCTATCTGGTTTGTCTTCCAAAAAAAATCAGAACTCTCGAATCGTACCTCAGTATTTTATTCCAGTTCTTTACCTTTTCGAACATTTGATGAATGTCATTACTCCTTGGTAAGATTGAACTTTTGAGTTATAAAGTTTCCTTCAAATATATGACAATACACATTTGTTCAGTATTACTCCTCAGTTACCATTGTTGTTCCTGTTATTTCCATTTCTTTTCCGGTTCTTTCATCAAATCACAGTCACGTTCCGATTGATCCGTCCTTTGGAAAATGGGGCTGTGACAATATCCCTAATAAGAATTTCTCAAATAAGAACAATGATTCGAAGTCAATTAATGACTTCCTATAGTTGCTTAATCACTAGCTTTCGTATTAGACAATTAAGATGTAATTCTAACATGCGTACTCGAATTACACAATAGAAAAATTAATAACAACTACGAATACGATTCCTACGTTTCCGATTGGAATTATTGTTTGATTTAACCCTCGGTCTATATTGGAATCATCCATCGATCTCAACCAATAATGATAAATCAAAACGGTAATCAAATGTTTCAATTAAACAAGCACGAGTTAAATCAAACAACACGAATCGAAGAGCAATCAATAAAGAATTAAAAGAGATTCTAAATCTAGGGAGAGGAAGAAAATCAATCCATAGAACAATCAAAATAAGAATTAAACATGCTTATAAAGATTGAGTCTCGGACTGAGAGCCGAACTCGCCCTCAATCCTTCATCCCAAGTAGAAATTACAAGCAAAAAGTACTAAACTAGAGTTCTAAGATTACAAGTTCGAGTTCTATCTAAAGGAATGAGAGATATGAATGTTAGCCCTTGAAAATGGCTTGAAAAAGGCTTAAAAACCCGCTATTAACTGCCAGCCAGCGGTCGCTGGCTTTGCCTCTCTGTCCGCTGCTGCAGCACAGGCCCATCGACTGCTGTCCTTTCAAAATAATAAATTTTTGAAAAGAAATAATTGAATTTCGTCTCGATAGGAATATGTAGCCGCAGACGGATCCAAATTCGGAGTTGTAACGAAAGAGAACGAGTCAAAACAAAATTATTGCGCCTTGCGCTACAATTTCGCATATGACAATGCTCTCACGTTCTTTCTCCTATCGTCTTTTGCCCGTAACTCCTAACAAAATCCCATCCGGTTTTCTCGGCTTCGTTCGGCTTAGCATCTTCGGCATTTCCGGCATCATTTAAGCTCCGATCAACTCCCCTTCTTGTCATCCTACATCCAACACAAGTGCAACAAAATTGGCATAAACATGAACTAAAGAGACGCAAAATCAAATCAAACTAAAAACTAAACACAACTAAACATGAACTAAAAACACACCAAAAACGAGCTAAACAACTTTATTAATATTTATAGATGGTCCACTATACAAAAGATATTACATAATCATAAATAAATATCTAATTATTCTAATAGTAATCTCCATTAAATAATCTTATTTCATAATACTCCCCCTTGGACATTACTGTGTGATGTACATACCTCGTTAAAAACCTCGCTGAAAAACCAATGAGATAAAAACAGTTGAAGAAAAGAGTATATGTCACACACATATATATTTATTATTTGTTGCCTCATTAAAAACATTCACCAAGAAAACTCAGTGGGAAAAAACTTGATAAGGGAAAAATAGTACAACATATATCATGGCGTAATATAGACAATTAGATCTAATTTTCAAAATTATTTATGAATATTCGCTCCCTTGAATATAATAATCTTCCAAGTCTACGCATTACAATATTATAAACATATTTTTTCAAATGTTGACATATTGTCACTGAAGCGAATTTTATGTATTTGAATGTCACTGCTCTTCTAGATCTCATGTGGATAAAAGAACTTAGGTAATATGTGTTTTGTTAAATTTCCTTTAATATATCCACTATCATTTGTGCAATACAAGTTGCATTGTCCTCATATATGACAGTGAGAGCATTATCATTCATTGGAATATCACAAGATTCACGAATGTATTGTGTCAATAACCTTAACCATACACATTGTTTTGCAGTTTTATGTAAAGCGATAATCTCTGAGTGGTTTGATGATGTAGTGACTAGGGTCTGTTTAACAGACCTCCATGAAGTAGCAGTACCACCACAGAGAAAAACATAACAAGTCTGAGATTTGACAATGTAGGGATCAGATAAATAGTCAGCATCCGAGTAGCCAATCATTGTCATATCTTGATTTCTTTGGTAAAACAATCCAAGATCTTTTGTGTCTTGAAGATAACGAAGAATGTGTTTAACACCATTCCAATACCTCTGAGTGGGAGAAACACTGAATCTTGTAAGTAAATTTACTGCAAATGCAATGTCAGGTCTTGTGCAATTTGCGAGATAAAGGAGTGCTCCAATGACACTCTAGTAAGGAACTTCCGGTCCCAAAATTTCTTCATCATCTTCTTTAGGTCTAAATGAGTCATTGTTCACTTCTAGTGATCTGACAACTATTGGTGTGCTAAGTGGATGTGATTTATCCATATAAAATTTTTCTAAAAACCTTCTTTACATAAGTTGATTGGTGCACACAAATTCCTTCTAGAAAATGTTCGATCTGCAGGCCAAGAAAAAACTTGGTTTTACCCAAATCTTTCATTTCAAACTCTGTCTTTAAGAATGAGCTAGCTTCCTCAACTTCTTTGTATGTTCCAATAATGTTTATGTCATCAACATAAATAGAAATGATACAAAAACCATTTCGTGACTTCTTGATAAAGACACAAGGACACACATCATTGTTTATATATGTTCTTTCTTTAGGAGGAATTCGCTTAGTCGGTCATACCACATTTTTCCTGACGGTTTTAAACCATACAACGACTTTTCTAATTTAACATTATACATGTTGCGACTTTCATTTTCCTTTAGTTTAGGAATATTATATCTATCAGAGATTTCATATAAATATCAGTGTCTAGTGATCCATATAAATATGTTGTCACGACATCCATTAACTGCATTTCTAAATTCATAGTTGATGCCAGAGATATTAAATAGCAGAACATTATGCCATCTAAAACATGAGAATATGTTGATCAAAATCAATTTCATGTCTTTGCGAAAAGCCTTGAGCTACTAGTCTCGCTTTATATCTCACCACCTCATTATTCTTTTCTTTTACGTATTCACGGGTGTACGAACAATAGGGCCAAAAACTTTTCGCAGGTCAAAAACTTTTCGCGGGTGTACGTACAATAGAGCCAAAAATAGGGATAGTATTCGCAGGTGTACGTACAATAAAACCAAAAAACTTTTCTTTTATTTAGCGAGTTGAGCTCCGCCTCGATTGCCTCTTTTCATTTCAACCAATCTGAGTGCTTCCGGCACTCTGCTATTATTTTCGGTTTTGGATCCAGATTATCATTTGAAATAGCAAGGGCAATTTTTGAGAAAAATGTGTTGTCGACAACAATAATATTTTTGTTATAAGTTTCTCCCATATTTATAAAATTCATGGAAACTTCAATATTAACATTAACCAGATTTTTATCATTTCCCATAATATCGTGATCTGGTTGTTCCGCAATTCTAGTATTATCATTAGTTGGTGCACGTGCAGACGTACTAGGATTATCATCTTCAGGATGATCCTTTTCAGGAGGTTGTTGATTCAATCTCATTCGTTTATTTAATTTTTCTTTTCAGGGATTTTTATCTTTAGCACCAACAAGTCTCCCACGATTCTGGCATTGAGGATAATCAGCTGATTTTGTTTTTGTTAGTTCACATGGAACTTCAATTCTTTGTGATGCATTCACAGCAGAGATATGAGATTTTGTTACTCCTTTATGATCATTAAATGCATCTGGCAAATTATTTGCTAAATATTGCAAATTTATAATCTTTTGAACTTCCAGTTCATATCGATTAGTACGTGCATCTAAATGGTGAAGATTCTTTTCATTCTATGAAATTTCCCGACATTTTGTTGGAACTGGGCTTTTATCTCCCCCTTATGTCGGGAAAAGATCTTCATCAAAAATGCAATTTATGATAAAAAGATTCTAAATAAAATAATTAAATATTAAAAAATATAAAAGAAATATAACATGTAATGTTAAAATATTAAAACACGCTAGTCACTAAAGTGGAGTTTAGGTACTAGAAAAAAAGAACACGAAACGAATGTTAATTATGAATCATGTATAGGTAAATTATAGAAAAAAAGAACACGCTATTGATCACTAATAAAGTGGAGTGTAAGTACTACAAAAAATCAAAATATTAGATCCATAAATATTATAGAATATATAGGTAAATTATTTACACTTACAAAAATAAAATTAATAACATTATTGTATATAAACGTTTACAAAAATAAAATTAAATAACTTTATTGTATATAAACGTTTCAATCAAACTCCTCTTAATTGAAGGAATATGCTACTGACATAATAACAATAAGAAGGTAGACTTCAGTTTTCCAACCAAATCAATAACAATATGAAGGAATATGCTACTGACATAATAATTGGAGTAGTATTTTAGGGATGTTTATAGTTTGGTTTGGTACGGTATTAAATCAAAATTAAATTAAATCATAAAATAGGTTTTGGATTATTTTAAAACAAATCAAACTGAATTAATATAAAAATTAAATTAAATCATGAAAATCGAATGTCTCAAGTTTATTAAAAAAAAAGAATAAAAAAATAATGATAGAAACAACAAATGTAAGAAGAAGAAAAGCTAGGTACCTGCTAATTTTTTTCTCTCTTAAGTTGAACTCATATTATGATTTATGAATTATAAACTTAGACCAATATATAGGCATAGACAAAAAGATTACTATTCAAGTTTTTAAATTTTTAAATTCAGTTCATAGTTTATAATACCAGAGTAAAAATAATGGGTATTTTTTTTTTCATATTTTATATTCTTTATAAAGTGTACGTAAATCACATGGCCACTCCAACTATGGTGCTATGAATTATGTTAGAATAATATAAATTTATTTAATCTTATAATAACAAGGAATATCATATACTATTGATGTTTATAGGGCCAACTATAGTTCCAAGATTTTAGGGGCACATATAATTACATTTTCATATTTAATGTTAATGCGCGTGTTGGTCTAGTGGTAGTGATGTTAATATCAAGGCTAAGGACTTAGATTCGAGTGTTCCGTGACGCAACTATATAATTCAATTTTTATGGAATATTATAGTTCCAAGATTATAGGGGCACATGTAGTTATATTTTCATTTATTTAATAAAATAATGTAAATATTTATATAAATACATAAAAATATGTTTAGAGACATAAAATAATTTAATTATTTTATATTGTCTTGTATATATTATCTAAAATACTTTAAAATAATTTAATACTATATCGAGCCATTCATTTTATTTTAATCAAAAGTTTATAATAAATTATAATTAACATCAAGCAAATAGTTTCTTTTTGAACAAATATATATCTTGCAGTCATTAGAAAATTCAAATGCTATCTCCCTAATTATATTTCTATTAATTTTCAATCTTAATCATATTATTTTTATTGATATTTATTTATTTATCTATTTCAATATAACATATTAAATATTTATTATTTTTATTAATATTAAGAATAATTCTATTCTTAAATAAGATATTTATTGATATTTAATTGGAATTTATTAATCATTTTTATTATACATCATTCTCAATTATGGTTTTTAGGAAAGATTTGTTATTTTCAAATATTTTTTTATTTAATTAATTATATAAAGAGTGATAAATTAAAATTTAATTATCGATACAAAAATATTAAATTTGAAACAATAGACGGTTTATTAGATTATTGGAACCTTGTAAAGAGCAAAATAGTTTGAAAATGTGTGTTTAGTAGGTTTTTGTTATGTTTTTGATCTTCGTTTTATCGTGTCTACTATTTAAGTTTGTCATTTTCGTTTTTTTTCTTGTTCGTTTTTACGCCGGTCGTGTACTTTTCGTGTTTTGAGGTAAGATGGTGGAATGAGGAGAGATTGAAGCTAAGTGCGAAGCATTTTTCGTTGTGCGTGTGAAGCCAAGTGAAGCGGGTCAAGCCGAGTAATACACGTGAAAGAAAAATCAAGACGAAGAAGCAAAGGAGGGCCCAGCGGGCGCTGGGGGCCCTACAAAAATTTTCAGAGGCCAGGGCCCAGCGACCGCTGGCCCTGCGTGAACCATGCGCCAGAGAGGCCAAGTCAGCGATCGCTGGCTGGCAGTTATGAGCGTGATATAAACTCCTTTGGGCGTTATTTTTACGATCCCCCAACACTTTTACTCGTAGAATACTCTCTAGAAAAATACTTTTACTTGTTTTTGATAATTAGTTGGGTGATTCAAGTGGATTGAAGTTGTTTCCAACTTAGATTGTGGAGATTCTTAGTAAGTTTATCATCTTCTACTTTTCTATGGAGTTCTCTTTGCTATCAATGGTTGGCTAATCTATTTCTAGGGTTTGATTGTCTAAATCTATCACTTAATGCTTCAATTCAATCTTCTATCGGTTGTTTAATCTGTGCCTATGAGTTTTCATGCTTGATCAACATGGTATCTCAAGATGTGGAATGGATTGATGAATTGTTCTATGTCTATCTTTTGATTGAACAACCGAACCTATAATCGGAATCGTAAAAAGGAAATTCATGTTGAAATTGACATTCTATTAAGTGTGATTTGTACACATGAGTGATGATCACCGATTAACTAAAAAACACGTAAGTGATTGGGTAGTTAAGCTTAGGAGAATCTAATTAAGACATGAAGTTTGATTGAATGAGCATTGAGTGTAGATTGTAGATGATCTTTACCCTATAGTTTAATCCATTTATTTACCTTATTTCTTTACCTTGCATTAGATAGATAATCATTAATATCCTCTTACGACTTAGAGTGTTAGGAATTGTTGTGTCATTCAAGTACTATTAATTGGATAACCCTGTTTAGTCTTCCGTGAGATTCAACATTAGGGTCAACTTGGCATGTATTACAACACTTGTTTTATGGCGAGGAATGAAGATACATTTTAGGTTGAACAAAATTTGGCGCCGTTGCCAGGGAAGGCTTTAGGCCTTCTTGGTTTAAGTACTATTGTTGTTTGTGTTTATCCTTTTATGCACTTCTGATTTTTCCTTTTGTCGTGTTTAGTTCCTTTCGTGCTTCTTCTTGTTGTGTAGTGTTCATTTGTAATTGTTCTTTATTTTTCTTTATTTTAGGATATCTCTCTCCCGCAAGTTGCGTTTGATTTGTTTGTTATGGTGGCAGGTTGCGTATGCATAGTAGGTATGACAAACTTCCTAGCCAACCTAAGTAACTCAAGGGAGAGAATGTAGTGTCAAGCTCAAGACGATAAATGAGCGCTTCGTGGGAGGCAATCGTATCCTTAGGTATGTTTTTGTTTATTTCTAGTTTAAGCTTAGTTATTTATGTTTATATATATATATAGAAGAGAGAGAATGGGGGGGGGGGGATTTAGATCCCCGTGTGTTTGTGTTTGTGTTTGTTTGTCATTGCTTTGTAGCGTCTCTGTATTACGTTCTGTATAGTGTTTGTGCTTTGTGCGTGATTGTGATTTGTGATGATGCTTTCCCAATCTTAATCATTTACACATTGTCTTGCTTGTTCGATTGATTTGTGTTGATCATGATTGATTATTATTACACGTCTCCATCGCTGGCCATCCTTTTTTTCAATCATTATTCTCATTTTCTTTTATTCATCAATTTACAGTTTATGTTCAAGTTATTCAACCCTTACAATTCAATTGACACCATTGGTATTTTGCGACTTGTGATAAACTTTGACAACCACACCCAATGTGATGGACAAATCCTATTCACGGACGCAATAATTTTGAGGTTATTTACTCATTTATGGCGTGTTTTGTTTGTTGTGTGAAGATATTTCTTGTATTACAGTTTGTTTGATTTGAGAATAATTTTAAATTCGATAAATTGAACACATTTTATGCATTAAGTCATTTTTAAGTTTTCAACATCATGAGCTCGATAACATGCTTGATAAGCACAGATCAAGAAAACACTAAAAATATAAATTTTAATTACTTATTTAGCTAATTACATTTGATTGTTCGATTAATTATTTTATTTTCATAAGTAAAACACTTAACTTGATTAGAATAGTAAATATCATAAGTTTTATTTATTTATTTATTTTGATAGATGCAAAAACATAGAACGTATCATCGATGGGCAAAGAACAAGAATCACATATCTCAAGAGTATATGGATGAGGTGAAAGATTTCTTAATCGCTGCTGAATGAAGTCTGAATTTGCATGACCTAACCTTATGCCCTTGCGTTAATTGCTTGAATACAAAATGGAAAAATATTGGAGTTATTAAAGCTCATTTGATCAATGTGGGGATTGATACTTCGTACACACGATGGATTTATCATGGTGATAGATCAATTGAAGAAGATTTTAGTGATACTTTATCTGATGAGAAAATGGATGGTATACAAGCAGGATTAGATGATGCTTTCAAAATTGATTTTTTTGATATTGGTCCAACTAGTGATTTAAATGAAAATGAAAAAGTAACTAATCAGACTCTTCAATATGAGAAGTTGTATGAAGATGTGCATAAGTCATTGAATGAATGATGCAGCGAATCTACACTGAGCTTTGTGGTCAATTTGATGAACATGAAAGTTATGAACAAGTGGACTGATAAATCATTTGATTTATTTTTGAAGTATCAACACAAGATTCTTCCTCAAGGAAATAGTTGTCTAGATAATTATTACAACACTAGAAAATTACTCTTGGAAGTTGGCCTCGGTTATGAAACTATTGATGCTTGTAAATATGATTGTGTCATCTTTTATGGAGAACACAAAAATGCTACAATGTGTCCAGTGTGTAATACTAGCCGCTATCTACGTCACAAGATACCAAATAAAAGGCTACGATACTTTCCTGTCACGCCTCGTCTAAAGCGTCTTTATGCCTCAAGGCATACATCTAAACACATGCGATGGCATAAGTAAATTCGTAAAGAAGAGCCTGGAGTGTTGCGTCGTCCTGCCAACGGGAAGGCATAGAAACATTTTGATCAATTGTATCTTGATTTTGCTGTCGATTCAAGAAATGTTCATATGGGCCTAGCTTCATATGAGTTTAACCCCTTTAGTGATTTTTCAAGGGCGCATAGCATTTGGTCAGTTATTTTGACGCCTTATAACATGCCACCTTGGTTTTTCGTAAATAAGAGCATGTTGGGAACCCCACAATATATTCTAAGTTTTGATGATGTTCACTCATACACACACTTGGCTTTCTTCATGTTCTGTATCTTTTCTGTTGATTCTTATTTACCAGATAGTCGAAACCATTTCAACCAGAAAGATGAAATATGTCTCTGACAGAAAGCTGAACCAGCAAGTCTTTAACAGAAAGCTGAACCAGCAA
>JAPKLX010003958.1:0-10469 GCA_026898415.1 Leonotis leonurus | reverse complement strand
ATAAGTGTCATTAGGAACTAATAAATATGATTAGAGAAAGAAATTAGAGCAAAAATTCAAACATCTTAAATGTTCATAGTGACCGAAAATTAGGAAGAAATTTTCAATAAGATTTTGATTTTATTTGTGTAATTTGAGATCATAATTGAGTTCAATGGCATGAATAAAGCTTAGAATAATTTATTGGGAATTTTTCATATACTAGAATTTGATTTCTAAAAATCTAAGAATGTATGAAGTTCATGGTTTATATATATGTTGATGGTAATTTGCTTAGGTGATGTTGAATTAGAGTTAATTAGATGATAGTAAGCATAGATAGATCAAGAGATTGAAGAAAGAATTATCATTTCATAAAGAATCATAAAATGCTTGGAGAAGGGGATGATCCAAAGTCATATGTAGAGGAGTTAATTGGATAATTTAATACCATAGTTGTGATGAGGAAATAATATGAAGTATAATGTGAGTTTGTTGGAATTAAAGAGACATGTATGTGGAAGTTAGAATTTTAAGTGTAAAGAAGAATACATACTTCTTAAGTGTGAGATCTTAGATATGAAGTTAAGTATGCAAGTAAGCTTAGAATACATAAGTATGTGTAATTATAAGATGATACGTAATGGAATAGATAAAGGATGCAATGACCCGAAAGAGAGTAAACTGATAGCAATCTAAGTTAAGATAAGAGATTATATGAGATAATGTCTTTCTAATCTACTCCAAATTTATATAATTAAGGTACAAGTGGAGTAAGAAGAAGAGATACAAATCCCAAGAAAGAAGAAGACGAGCCTTCGACTTATATAACATAAGTCAATCAGGTGGGCACATTCTTTTAAAGTATGCATGTTATTTATGAAACTTGCTATTGCATGTTATTTTGAAAAGATGTGACTTGCATGTTTTTAGCATGATTGCATTGCCTATCTACGAGAGAATTACGATATCGGCCCTATGCCGGACGAGCTGCCGGTAAGGGTTTGTGTACACATATATGACCGTGAGCCGGTGAGCGGATCGGCCGGTCATAGTGTTTGAGAGGGAGGCCTACCTCTCAACACAAGAAGTGCGTAGATATGGTGTATATGAAAGATTTTGTCTGCAGACACCAGCATGTTTTATTTATGTTACAGTTGAGCATGAAAAGTTTCAGTTTTAAAGAAAGCTATTGCAAGTCACAAGAACATGTTTTTTTTTAAAGTTGGCAACGTGCCCACTGAGTACACATCGTACTCATGCCTTGCATATTCATTTACATTTGCAGGTTGAGCAGCGGCGATGAAGATGGGGATGAATGCTGGTTATGGGCTTGTTGTCCCTTTGTCTTGACCATATATGTATTTAGTGGTTGAAGTAGTGTTGTTATAATTATGATCATCCACTCTTGTTGTTGAGTAAACTTGACACTTTATTTTCTTTAGTATGTTGATATGTTCCGTTGCGAACCTTTGTTTGTCGTCATTTGATCGTTTGATACCGTGACATTAGGTTGGCCTTTGTTACCCATTGTGGTACTTTTCTTTGTGAGTTAACGTGTTCTACGTCTCTTCCATGGTTGTTTGGGATGATCGTTGTTAGTTTGGGAACTCAAAGTTCATAAATTGCATAAACTTGAAATTTGTCAGAAACAGGGCAGCCTCTGTTTTCCCCTTTTCTGCACGTTTTACTTGTCCGAATTTTCTGAAATTGGTTTCATTTGAAAGATCTTTTCGATACCTTTCCAACGGTTCTTTCGGATCTTAATTCGGAGTTCATACGAGAAAGTTATGAGCTTTCGAAGTTGAGGGGTCAGCCCTGCCCTGTTTTTCGCGAAGGTTTATTTGAATTCCTTTGTGTTTGAACATCAATTGCTTGAGTTTCTTACAAGTTAGTTGAGTCATGGCTTAATCTCTTGACTAAGAAAGGGTTAAGAAATTGGGCTGTGACAGTTGGTATCAGAGGGGTTCGTTCCGCACCTGTGAGTCTTCTTAGAGTCAGTTTGTTTAGGGAAGTGTCATATTTCAAGCAAGCCCAGTATTCTCAGCCATCATTCCATCACTGCTCGCTCGATCTGGTAAGAATTTAAAAAGAGAAAGTAGTTTAATGTTTATTTCAGTTGAAATAGCTTATATGTTTATTAAGTAAAGTTGTTTGAGTTAGTATGTGACCGTAAGAATGAATAATACTCGAAGATAAATGAATATGATGACTTAGTAGAAATATGGAATTGTATTGATGATTATACTATTTAGGATGCCGAGAATTTATAACCCCAGGAAGAAGAAGATCGTATCTAGATCCGGTACGATAGATTGGAGAAGTAGATTTCACGATTATCGTCCCGAAGAGCACCAAGGATTAGATAAATTCTTAACCGAATTTCGGATTCGGTGGGAACAAGCTAGGTACTATGGAGTAACCGCTAGAGATGCCATGCTTCAACTAGTGCGAGTATTACCAGCACCGTGGCAAGGCTGGGCGTCTTCGTTGGTCTTGGAGCATCTTAATTACGGAAGAAAGGAATCGTACGGAGCGCGGTGCCTTTGGGAGATTTTTACTGAAATTCGCAAAAGGTTCCAGAGGTCTTCAGCTCCACCTCCTGGTGAATTCCCTTCATATGACCAATTTTGTTCAATTGTTCATCAGTTTGAATCCGATGGAAGCAAAAATTGGTCCCTTCTTCGTTTTGAGCCTCCAATTAATGGTCTTGATCCAATTCTAGAAGAATCCGTGGGGTCTAATTCAACTTTTGAAAAAGATATTAATGTGATGTTGGCAACGGCTGATTCCGGTGATTTCTCGTCGACTTCTGTTTTATTTCCTATGAGACCTATTCTTGGTTCAAATCTTGATAACCAGCCGTCTGCCCTTGAGCCAAATCCATTTCGAGAAAATTCTCATTCTCTAATTCCAAAACATTATTATGAAATTCTCAATCATCTTGAGTTGTCAGATGATCAAGAATTTATTAGTCCCCACATATCTTCCTTTGTGGAATTAAACGAAAACCAGGAGGTGCATGAGCCATTGGAACCAGCTGTACCTGATGGGGGCGTGAATGAAGAAGAGTCAGAACCGGAAGAAGAAGAGGTTGAACCTGAAGTAGAGGCAGAAATCGAACCTCTTGAAGGAGAAGAAAGTAGTGTGAACAAATTTTAGATAACCTTAGAAGTATAATAATGATGTGGTAATGCAGGTGTAAATGATAAACTGTCGCTGTAAGCCCGAGACCTTCTTCGGCAAATTTTGTTAAAAGCCCTCTATGAGGCAATTTTCCTTAATGAATGTGATTGTGAATATTATGATAACCAAAGTGCATTCTTTGTTTAAGTAAAGACCTATGTGTTCTTTCTTTGCAACATATTTCTTTGATTGATTATCTGAACCTGTTCATTAATTGCAAATATATCCTGTTTCAATTTAAACCCTTTGATATTGTCCAAAATTTCTAATCCTTTATTTTGTAGTATGCCGCAAAGAAGAAGAGTTCCTACCCAAGTTGAAGCCCGAGAAAGTCATACCACTCCTCAGAATGCACCTTTTCAATCCCCTCCTCAACCTGAAAGAAAGATAGCCGAACTTTTTCTTCGCCAAAACCCACCTACATTTTCTGGAACTGGTGGTCCAGTTGAGGCCGAAGAATGGGTTAGGGCTACAGACCGGATATTTAAGTTTTTGGAGTGCAATGATAAAGAATGTCTACTGTGTATATCGTTTCAGCTGAAGGGACATGCCGACTTCTGGTGGGAATCTCGACTACGAACTATGACCCCTGAACAAAGAGAAAGTTTTTCATGGGAACAGTTCAAAGAAGAGCTTTATACGAAGTATATCCCAAGAAGTTATCGTAAGCAGAAAGAGATAGAGTTTGCAAATCTGAAACAAGGTAAGAAGTCCGTAGCCGAGTATGATCAAGAGTTCTGCATGTTATCGCGCTATGCACCATATAAAGTGGATACGGACGAGAAGATGGCAGACTTGTTTCGCTCCGGGCTGAATCGGGAGATGAGAATTATACTAGCCAGCCAACCTCCAATGTCTTATGCCGAGACCTTGAATCGAGCTTTGGACATGGAGATGGAAATGAGATTGGAGAAGACTCCTACGGAATTGAATCCCAACGTAGGTCATACCCAATCTAAGCCGTCGCTTGGAGATAAGAAGTTTAAAGGAAAGAGAAAATGGGAAGGTAAGAATTTTCCCAACAAGAAGCAATGGCAAACCCCGACTCAGACTCCCCAGAACCCATCACGTTCGACTGCCCAAGGTCAGTCTTCACAATCGAGCCAAGTTAGAAAGCCAAGCTGTCCAATTTGTAGTCGAGTACATGCAGGAGTATGTAGGTGGGGTAGCAATGCGTGTTACGTATGTGGACAAGTTGGGCATTATGCTAATAATTGTCCAAATCGAGCTAAAACTTCCGGCACTGGAAGCAAACCAAATTTACCGAGACAAAGTCAGTTGATGAAAGCCATTGTAGGAAGTCAGCAGCCACAGACTCAGCAATATGTTGACTTTCCGTATCAGACGGCAGTACCTCTTCAAACTCCCCAGATGTCACCGCAGCAGCAGCCTTCGCAACAGATGCCCCAGTACCAAAGAGCTTTCGCTCTTGCACAGCCTCCAGAGGAGAAGAAATCAAGCAATCTTACAGGTATGGGTACATTGAAAGGTGTGCCCATAGTAATTCTTTTTGATACTGGAGCTTCACATTCATTTATTTCTACGGCATGCGTAGATAATTTTGAACTTCAGGTAGAAAGAACAGATCAAAACTTAAGAGTTACCACTCCGCTAGGGAAATCTGAAGTAATCTCTCATGTATGTCCTAACTTAGAATTTGAGTTAGGATCCCTTAAGTTGAAAGCTGAATCGTTACGTTTATTACCCATGTGGGATACCGATCTTATCTTAGGAATGGATTGGTTAACCCAAAATTTCGCGACGATTCGATGTGAGCAACGTGAAATATCTTTCCAACCCCCAGGAAAGGAATCTAGTTGCTTTTATGGCATCAATGAGAGAAAAAAACGAGTTTCCATAATTTCTACTTTGCAAGTAGAAAAAATGATGAAAGATAGTGAGACTCGTGCTTACTTAGTACATTTAGTTGGGGAAGATCAACCTAAGAAGAAGGTTGAAGATGTACCAGTAGTTAGAGAATATCCAGATGTTTTCCCGGACTCTTTACCTGGGTTACCTCCGGATAGACAGTTGGAGTTTACTATTGACCTTGAACCGGGAGCAGCCCCAATTTCAAAAGCACCATATAGAATGGCTCCAAAAGAATTGCAAGAGTTGAAGATCCAATTGCAGGAACTTTTGGACCTCGGTTTCATTAGACCGAGTGTGTCGCCTTGGGGAGCCCCAGTGCTATTTGTCAAGAAGAAAGATGGAACGTTAAGAATGTGCATAGACTATAGGGAACTAAATAAATTAACCCTAAAGAATAAATACCCGTTACCTCGAATAGATGATTTATTCGACCAACTTCGAGGAGCAGGCATTTTCTCCAAAATTGATTTGAAATCCGGGTATCACCAGTTGAAGATTAGACAAGTGAATATCCCTAAAACGGCTTTTAGAACAAGATATGGGCACTACGAGTTTATAGTGATGCCATTTGGTTTAACAAATGCTCCAGCCGTAATTATGGATCTGATGAATCGAATTTTTCATGAATACCTTGATAAATTTGTCTTAGTATTCATTGATGATATTCTGATATATTCTAAGGATGAATTAGAACATGAGATCCACTTGAGGATTGTCTTAGAAAAATTAAGAGCCGAGAAGTTGTATGCCAAGTTTAGTAAGTGCGAATTTTGGCTAAAAGAAGTGAATTTTCTTGGACATATAGTTTCAGCAGAAGGAATTAAAGTGGATCCATCTAAAGTTCGAGCTGTTCAAGAATGGAAGTCTCCAACCACCCCAAATGAGATACGAAGTTTTCTAGGTTTGGCCGGATACTATAGGAGATTCATTGAAGGATTCTCCAAGATAGCTAGGCCAATGACTCAATTACTACAAAAGGGAGTAAAGTTTCAATGGACCAAGGAGTGCGAGGAAAGTTTTCAAGAGCTTAAGAATCGTTTAACCACAGCACCTGTATTGACTGTACCAGATCCCGATAAGATATATACGTTATATACAGATGCATCGAGAAATGGTTTAGGGTGCGTTTTGATGCAAGAGGGAAAGGTGATTGCTTATGCATCACGACAGTTGAGACCTCACGAAGGTAATTACCCTACCCATGATTTAGAGTTAGCTGCTGTTGTTCATGCGCTAAAGACCTGGAGACATTATTTGTATGGATCAAAATGTGAGATCTATACCGATCATAAGAGTTTGAAGTATTTCTTTGAGCAAAAAAAAGATCTCAACATGCGACAAAGAAGATGGCTCGAGCTTGTCAAAGATTATGATTGTGAAATCAAGTACCATCCTGGTAAAGCCAACGTCGTGGCAGATGCACTAAGCAGGAAGAGCCAAATGATGATGGGAATTTCCCTTACGCAAGAAAAAGAATTGATTAAAGAATTTGAGAAGATGAGATTAGAAGTGGTGCTACCACCAGAAACCACAAAAGACATTATTGTGTCTTTAGTGGTTGAACCTGATTTGAGAACCAAAATAGTGGCAGCACAACGGCAAGATGAGCAGCTAGAAAAGTTAAGAATGAAGATTAGAACTGAAGGTCTTGTTGACTATCACGAAGCTGAAGATAGTGCTATCATGTTCAGAGATAGAATATGTGTTCCTAACGACGAAAAGCTTAAAGAAGAAATTATGAGTGAAGCCCATAGCACGCCTTATACAGCGCATCCCGGAAGTACGAAGATGTACCAAGATCTCAAACAGAAATTTGTATGGGTTGGAATGAAACAAGATATAGCGTCATTCGTAGAACGATGCTTAGCTTGCCAACAAGTAAAAGCGTTACATCAGCGACCATATGGGAAGCTACAACCCTTAGAAATTCCTGAATGGAAATGGGATCACATAGCTATGGATTTCGTAACCGGTCTACCAAGATCGAGACGCGGCAATACGGTTATATGGGTCATCATTGACCGACTTACTAAATGCGCTCATTTCATCCCAATTCCTGCTAATTATGGAGCTAACAAGTTGGCGCAATTGTACGTTCGAGAAATAGTTCGCTTACATGGAGTGCCTATGTCCATTACGTCTGACAGAGATACCAAGTTTACTTCTCGGTTTTGGACGAGTTTTCAAGAAGAATTGGGAACACGTTTGAATTTCAGCACAGCTTTTCATCCACAAACGGATGGTCAAACAGAAAGAACGATTCAAACGTTAGAAGATATGCTCAGAACAGTAGTGTTAGACCGAGGTGAACAATGGGAACAAGCTTTGCCGTTAGTAGAGTTTGCGTACAATAACAGCTATCAAGCGACGATTGGCATGGCGCCATATGAAGCTCTTTACGGTAAGAAGTGTAGATCACCTCTTTATTGGGATGAAGTTGGAGAAAGAAAAGTCTTGGGACCAGAAGCAATAGAAGAAATTATCAAGATCGTACAACAGATAAAGAGAAGAATTCAAGAAGCTCAAGATCGTCAGAAGTCATATGCAGATAATCGACGAACCGAATTGAATTTTGAAATAGGAGATAAAGTCTTCCTAAAAGTTTCTCCTACTAAAGGAGTGCATCGATTCGGTGTAAAGGGAAAACTAAAGCCGAGATTTATTGGACCATATGAAATACTAGAGAAAATAGGACCTGTGGCTTACAGGTTAGCATTACCACCAAATTTTGGTAATGTACATAATGTGTTTCATGTGTCGCAATTACGAAAATATGTGTTTGACCCAAAATACATAGTTCATCAAGAAGAAATGGTTCCCGAACCAGACTTGAGCTATGAAGAAAAGCCTGAACGCATCTTAGATCGAAAGGAGCAGAAATTAAGGAATAAATCTATTCCTTTAGTAAAAGTTCAATGGAGGCATCACGATTTAGAAGAAGCTACTTGGGAATTAGAAGATCAAATGAAAGAGAAGTATCCTGAGATCTTCATCTAAGGTACTAAATTTCGGGACGAAATTTTATTTAAGGGGGTGGAATGTAGTACCCCGAAATACTATAGTTGTAATTAAATGATAATTAAAGCTTAATTAGGGCATTGCATCCCTAAGAGAATATTTATATGAGATTAAGAAGAGTTTGAAGAATCTATTATACGATTTAGAAGAAAGAATTATGAATATTTCGTTAAGAAAGAAAATGAAATTTATTAATTCCATATTAGAGATAAAAGAAAGGGGTTGAGATAGAATAAACTCAGACAACGCATGCCCCTCAGAAGAGAAAATTTTTATCTATTAGATAACATAGAAAAATGGAATTAGAAATTCCATTAAGCTTGAAAACAGATAAAAGAAAGAATAAAAATTTATTATTGCAATTTCGATAATAATTTAATTAGTTTTCGGCAGGAATTCAATTTGGGAATTCGACAGCCGTAGCAATATTTATAAATTAAGCCCAATTTTCTAAGATACATAGAAGAGATTATTATGAGGATTTTGTTAGAAAATATTGCTTTAGAAAGGAATTTATGTAATTAAATTCATTCGGTAAGGTAAAACTCGAATAATTCGTTCATCTGAACTCGGACTCGCGAACGGTCTGAACCGGTGGATTCCTTGTGTCGAGATGAGTAATCCAGCATTAAGATCTCGATGCACGAAAATCGAGGAGGTGGGACCTTCTAGAAGCCCCTAGAGCTAAGTGGATAATTATCAAATTATTTAATTAATAAAAAAATCTTATACTTAATATATAAGAAAGCCATCCTTATCATATTTCATCATCTTCCACCTCCTCCTTCCCCTCATTTTCGTGCACCACACTTCCTCCATAGACAAGAAATTTTCTCCTCCATAATTCAAGTTCTAAGTTAAATTTGAGGCTCAATTTCAAGAGATAATCACCTTTGAGGTATTATTCCATCATCTTTACCTCTTTAATTTGTAGAATTTGAAGAGAGGTTGTCTATCTATCCATGATAGGTTATGTTCATAATTCATAAGATATGATGTTGATTTTTATATAAGTTGTAGTAATTAAATAGAACATCATGTTCTAAGTATGATTTTGCAAAGAATTGTTAGAAATGATGAATAATTAGATTTTCCCTAAATCTTCCATAAGAACCCTAATTTGAATTGGTGGAAATTGAATGGAATTGTTTGATTTAAGCATGGATAAGTGTCATTAGGAACTAATAAATATGATTAGAGAAAGAAATTAGAGCAAAAATTCAAACATCTTAAATGTTCATAGTGACCGAAAATTAGGAAGAAATTTTCAATAAGATTTTGATTTTATTTGTGTAATTTGAGATCATAATTGAGTTCAATGGCATGAATAAAGCTTAGAATAATTTATTGGGAATTTTTCATATACTAGAATTTGATTTCTAAAAATCTAAGAATGTATGAAGTTCATGGTTTATATATATGTTGATGGTAATTTGCTTAGGTGATGTTGAATTAGAGTTAATTAGATGATAGTAAGCATAGATAGATCAAGAGATTGAAGAAAGAATTATCATTTCATAAAGAATCATAAAATGCTTGGAGAAGGGGATGATCCAAAGTCATATGTAGAGGAGTTAATTGGATAATTTAATACCATAGTTGTGATGAGGAAATAATATGAAGTATAATGTGAGTTTGTTGGAATTAAAGAGACATGTATGTGGAAGTTAGAATTTTAAGTGTAAAGAAGAATACATACTTCTTAAGTGTGAGATCTTAGATATGAAGTTAAGTATGCAAGTAAGCTTAGAATACATAAGTATGTGTAATTATAAGATGATACGTAATGGAATAGATAAAGGATGCAATGACCCGAAAGAGAGTAAACTGATAGCAATCTAAGTTAAGATAAGAGATTATATGAGATAATGTCTTTCTAATCTACTCCAAATTTATATAATTAAGGTACAAGTGGAGTAAGAAGAAGAGATACAAATCCCAAGAAAGAAGAAGACGAGCCTTCGACTTATATAACATAAGTCAATCAGGTGGGCACATTCTTTTAAAGTATGCATGTTATTTATGAAACTTGCTATTGCATGTTATTTTGAAAAGATGTGACTTGCATGTTTTTAGCATGATTGCATTGCCTATCTACGAGAGAATTACGATATCGGCCCTATGCCGGACGAGCTGCCGGTAAGGGTTTGTGTACACATATATGACCGTGAGCCGGTGAGCGGATCGGCCGGTCATAGTGTTTGAGAGGGAGGCCTACCTCTCAACACAAGAAGTGCGTAGATATGGTGTATATGAAAGATTTTGTCTGCAGACACCAGCATGTTTTATTTATGTTACAGTTGAGCATGAAAAGTTTCAGTTTTAAAGAAAGCTATTGCAAGTCACAAGAACATGTTTTTTTTTAAAGTTGGCAACGTGCCCACTGAGTACACATCGTACTCATGCCTTGCATA
>JAPKLX010002277.1:0-14215 GCA_026898415.1 Leonotis leonurus | reverse complement strand
AGGCAAGACTACTATCACAAATGTGTCATACGTAGAGGGTCTTAGTCACAATCTGTTTTCTGTAAGTCAGTTTTGTGCTAATGGCAATCAGATTGTTTTTGATACTAACAACTGTCTGGTGAAGAATAAGGAAGGAGATGAAATACTCCTTACCGGTAAACTGCAGGATAGGTTATATATTGTCCAGTGGACAAACCAGATCGAGACCTGCTTAGTCACTAAGACTGTATCAGAAACAAGCTGGTTATGGCATAAGAGATTAAGTCATCTTAATTTCAAATCAATCAACAGGATTGCCAAGGAAAAGTTAGTAGAAGGACTACCAGATCAGGTGTATGATAAAGATCACATATGTGATGCCTGTCAAGCTGGAAAGCAGACCAGATCATCCTTTACAAGCAAAACAGCTTACTCAACATCAAGGACACTAGAGCTGTTACACCTTGATCTGTTTGGACCAGTCAAACCACTAAGTATCAATGGGAGAAAGTACACTTTGGTAATCATAGATGATTACTCAAGATTCACTTGGGTCATCTTTCTGTTGAAAAAGAAAGAGACTCTAGACAAGCTCCCTGAATTTCTACACAAAATCACTAAACAGAAAGAGATGAGTATAACCTCTATCAGAACAGATCGAGGAACAGAATTTCTCAACCAGAAGATTGAAGCATATTGCAACAAGATGGGAATCACTCATCAAACATCTGCTGCTCGAACTCCTCAACAGAATGGAGTAGTTGAGAGAAGAAACAGATCACTCAAAGAAGCAGCTCGCACGATGCTTAATGCTACAAATCTACCGAAGAAATTCTGGGCAGAAGCTATATACACAGCCTGCTATACTCAAAACAGATCATCCATCACACTCAGACATGGAAAGACTCCATATGAAATATGGAACAACAGAAAGCCTAAGATCTCCTATTTTAGAACTTTTGGCTGTTTATGTTACATACACAATAATGGGAAATCTCAGTTGAAAACTTTTGATAGCAAAACTGACCCTGGAATATTCTTAGGATATTCTGATATCAGTAAAGCTTATCGAGTTTACAATAAGAATTCTCATATTGTGGAAGTAACACCTCATGTTGTTTTTGATGAGTCTATTGTTGAGTACAGATCACCAGATGAAAAGCAGACAGACAATCAGGTGACAACCAGAAGGATGAATGATCTATTACTAGAAGATGTTCTTATCTGGAATTCTAGGAGTGAGGATGAAGAAATTATCACTCAACCTGTTGCTGAGGAGATCATACAGCAAGGGGGAATATTACTACCTAACCTGGATGAGAACAGATCATCAACAGAAGTCAATGATACAATTACCACAAATGATGATCAACATCCAGAAGAAAGTCCAGATGAGAATCCATTTCATGCTACGACAATAGCACACCCTGAATTTGAGGAACCAACAGATCAACCTGATTCTGAGTTATCTGATGAAGAAATAACCAGGAGAAGAAGATGGATACAAGATCATCCACCAGAACAGATCGTTGGGAACCCATCAGATCGTGTGAAGACTAGAAGAATGCATGGAGAAAGTGCATTGTTGAGCTGTTACCTCTCTCGCATGGAGCCATCTGATGCTTATGAAGCACTTCAAGATGCAGATTGGATAACAGCAATGCAAGAAGAACTCAATGAGTTCAAAAGAAATGAAGTCTGGTATCTTGTGGACAGACCCAAAAACCAAGGTGTAATAGGTGTAAAATGGGTGTTCAAAAACAAACGAGATGAGAATGGTGAAGTAGTCAGAAACAAAGCCAGATTAGTAGCTAAAGGCTATAATCAACAAGAGGGCATTGATTTCGATGAAACATTCGCACCAGTAGCCAGATTAGAAGCAATAAGGTTGTTCTTAGCATATGCTGCTCACAGACGATTCAAGGTGTACCAGATGGATGTCAAAAGTGCCTTCCTCAACGGTATTCTTGAAGAAGAAGTATATGTGGAACAGCCACCTGGATTTGAAGAGGCAGATCCAGATCAGAAAGTATACAGACTAGCTAAAGCAGTCTATGGTCTAAAACAAGCCCCTAGAGCTTGGTATGAGACCTTATCTACCTTCCTACTAGAATCTGGATTCAAAAGAGGATCTGTTGACAAGACTTTGTTCATCATCAAAGTCAAAGAAAACATTCTCTTAGTCCAGATCTATGTAGATGACATCATTTTTGGATCTAAATCTACCTATCTGTGTGACAAATTTGCTGAACTTATGAAAAATAAGTATCAAATGTCCATGATGGGAGAAATGAGTTTCTTTCTAGGTTTGCAGGTCAAGCAGTTACCAGATGGTATCTTTATTAATCAGACTAAATACATCAACGATCTGCTAGCCAAGTTTGGATTAAAAGACAGTAATCCAGTGAAAATCCCAATGCAGACCAATGGGAAAATTGGTCCAGATCCTGAAGGAAAACCAGCAAATGTTACACAATACAGAGGGATCATAGGATCATTACTCTATCTAACTGCAAGTCGACCTGACATTACCTATGCAGTTGGAGTATGTGCTAGATATCAAGCAAATCCCAAAGAGTCTCACATGGAAGCAGCTAAGAAGATACTAAGATATCTAAAGGGAACAGCCCATATAGGATTATGGTATCCATGTGAAGACAATTTTGAGCTATCTGGATATACTGATTCAGACTATGCTGGATGTAAACTGGACAGAAAGTCAACATCTGGTACATGTCAGTTTTTAGGGAATAAACTGATTTCTTGGTTCTCAAAGAAACAGACATCAGTTGCCACTTCAACTACAGAGGCAGAATATATGGCAGCTGGAAGTTGTTGTGCACAAATACTGTGGTTAAGACAACAGCTTAAAGACTATGAGATTGATGTCAAGGCAATACCAATTTTCTGTGACAGCTCAAGTGCTATAGCAATTACACAGAACCCAGTGCTGCACACCAGATGCAAACATGTTGACGTAAGACATCACTTCATAAGAGATCATGTTGAAAGAAAACATGTACAGATTGAGAAAATACATACTGAAGTTCAGAGAGCAGATATCCTCACTAAGGCATTACCAGAAGAAAGATTTAAGATGCTTTGTGGAAAGCTAGGACTCTTAAATCTTGAGGAGAGAACCAGATTGATCTAAACCAAATTGATCTAAACCAGATCATTATGATCCAGATTGATAAAATCCTACAGGGAATCAAAACCAGATCATCATGATCCAGAGTGACATGATCCAGATCACTAGAAATTCCTACAGGGAACTAACACCAGATCACTAACACACATGTCAATACAGATTAAATAAAATTCCAACCAGGAATTACTAAAAAGCAACCAGATTGAACAGAGGCAGAAAGCTAAACCAGAGAGTCTCAAAACCAGCAAGTCTCAAAGGCAGAAAGCTAAACCAGAGAGCCTCAAACCAACAAGTCTCAAAGTGAAGTTAGTTAAACTTTAACAGAAAGTTGAACCAGAAAAGCTTCAACCAGAAAGATAAGAGATATCATGAACAGAAAGTGATTAACAGACGCTCAACCAGATTGACCTCAACCAGATTACCCAATGACTCGTGGATTAATATTTATTATTAATTATTATTCCATTACTTGGTTAAGGGGGAAAGGTCAACTATATACGGCGACTAATTATCTCTATTCTAACATTAGATTTCAAAATCATCTATTTTTGATGATTGCATGCAGTAATTGGGAGACGTGATCGAGAAAAATATCTACCAAATCTAGAAAAAGGGAGATAAAAGATTGCATCAAAAATAACGCGCCATCTCATAACCGTTCGATCATAGCGCGTGCATCATACGAAAAGAAGAGGCGACTATGGGTAGAAAACCTAGTACATGGAAAGGCGGGAAAGCTGTAAAAAGGGAAGAATTTCTCAATATTTTATTACCTTGTTTATCTTCTCTTTCGCGTATATAGACTGATAAGGCGGTTCGTGTATCACTTACGCTCACAAACCTTTTTCAAACACTTAGCAAATTTTCTGCCTCCCAAAAATTCTTTCTTGCAAAATTCTCTCTTTTTAGCAAAAATGGCTCCCAAATCGTCTGTTTTTCTGGAACAAGCAACCTATCTGAAACCTTATATTCACCAAGACCTTTTTGCGGTTCTTGATACCTTCGGGTTTCATAAACTGGAGAAGGCATTTGACCTCGTTCGTCAGTGCAAAGGTTTCATGTTTTAGCTTTTAATTTGTATTCTATGTCTAAATGTTTTTACTCTGTATCTTTTCTCTTGTATGTGATATCTGTAAATTACATAGAACTCCAAAAACTGTTCTTGTGGCACTTATACTTCACTGATGGAAGGACAGTGCTCACATCTATACTACTATGTTCTGTGTAGGTTTCTACAATATAATTACATCACATCCTGTGCACTTCCTTCCTAAGGATGTAGCAGCATTCTACCTCTCATGGCAGGAAGAGAAAGGTAGAGATGAGGCCACCATCAGGGTGAGCAAAGGGAATACAGTCAGCAACACTCCCTACAATGTTATCAACCTTATCAACGCTGCCTATAAGGTCAAAGATGAAGGAATAAAACTGGGTGAAATTACTGCAGAACAGCTGCAAGAAGCTGTGGAGATGGTCATGATCGTGCCTATCCACTACACAAGCAGGATGTTTGTTCGCTCACTTCTCGCACCAGAGTTCAGGATCCTGTTTGAATTCGTTCAGCGGATTTTCTTAAATCACAATGGATCCTACGATCAAGTCACTCCTGAAAAGTTCAGGATATTAGCTGCCGTGGTTCTTGATCTGCCTGTCAACTGGAGCAGGATCTTATACGATCTCTTGGCAAAAGAGGCCAAGATGATCCTATTCGTGAAAGGCAGCTCCCCTGGCATTGAAGTTAAAAGGAGCACACTTCGTCACTCCACAAAGATCTGCTTTATGCTGGAATCATTCTTTCCTCATCACCAATGGGATGCAGCAGTTGAGTTCAATGCGAAACAGCATTTTCCAAAGGACCAACATCAGATTGAGATGTCGATGGGCATTTCGGCAAATCTGATTACCAGAGCTAAAGACCCTGTAGTCTTCAACGCTCTGATGGAGATGGGAAGTTCAAATCCTATCTGGATTCCTCCTTCTGGTCCAGCAGATCGATCCACAAAATCTCAAGCAACCAAGGAGAAGCAATCAGAGAGAACTCCTACCAAGAGAACAACCAGGAGAGCCAGCTCGGTTGAAACTGACATATCTACAGCAGCTCAACCACCAAAAAGTAAACGACGAAAGCTTCAAAAATTGGCTGATACAGAACAAAGCCCAGAACCAGCACAAGAATCTGCACTCCCTCAACAGGAGGTTGAGGAGGAAGAAGTGGTAGTGCTGGTTGATGAACCAGAAGATGTGGAACCTCTGTCAACAGTACACCCAGATCAGCCAAGGGATTTCTCCCCAGCTCACACGATCAGCTCATCTTCTGCTGAGCCTCTAGAACAAATCAATGAAGAAGATGAAGAAGAAATTGAATCTTCAGATGAAGATGTGGAGAATAAAACAGCTCAGTCTGTTATGAAAATGATTGAAGCAGAAGCTGACAGAGCAGTAATCAGCACATTTCCTGGCATCCAGCTCACGCCTGAGAGCTATGATGCAGCTAAGAGGATCAAATTGCTGCTGCTAATCAAAGACAAGGAGTTCTATGTCTTGGCTGCTCTGCTTAAAATTAGATCAATCGACCAGCTCAAGGCAGAGGAAGCCACACTGTTGAATATCTTTGAAGTCTCATCCGTTGCTGAGCTAAGAGAAAGCTTCTCTCAATCCATCCTTGCATTAGCTCAGCTAGAAGCTCAGAAGCTGCAGATTAATTTGAGAGAAATCTATGAGAAAGCTGATAAGCTGGATTTCTACAACAGTGTAGTTGATGAAGATGAAACTGAGATTCCATCTGCTGCTCACCAACAGGGTGCAGCAATAGCAGACCCTGCACCAGACCAGGTCATGACTGACACTGGTGTGCAGATCACTACCCCACCTGCACCAACTGAGGAAGAACCTGCATCAGCAGAGGAAGAACTTCTTGGTCAGACCATTGGCGGTGAACTTACAAATGAAATTATCACTCCTGCTGTTGCCGCAGCACAGAACGTTCATGTGCAGTCATTCACTCTGGAGGACATATTGATGGACCAATATCAATCACTGTCTCATACACAAATCCGAGATCTCATCTCCCAGAAGGTGGATCAGTATATGTACGGCACACTGACCACAGTCCAAGACGAAGCCACACGCATACTAACAGAGTTCAATGACCATCTGCAATCTCATGTCAACCAGGTCGACACTGATCTGAGGCGTCTCTGTCGCTTGAAACTTGAGGAGATAAGCAAGAAAATGGATGATGACAGAGCTGCTGCTGAAGATCGTAAGGCACAGATTGATCAGAATCTGTTTTCTACAGAATTCAAAGTGAAAGAAATGTACAAGATCATCAGTGCCTTTGCAAACAAAGAGAAAGACCTGGTGCATGATATAGTGAAGACCCAGACTGATGGGATAGCTGCTGATGTTATCAAGGAAACCATCTCTCATACCAAAGCCATGCTAAGGCAGTTTGAAGCTGATGGGAAAAATTTCGTTGAAAGAAAACTCAGTGATCTGCGCTACCCAACTTCCACCCTCATCACTTCATACTTTGATGAGACTGCTGACATCAAAGCAGCACAAGAAGAGATCAAATCTGATCTAGCCAACTCACAGGCTTCTCTTCAGAAGCAGATCAATGACTCCAACCTCAACATCACTGCACTGCTGTCTAGCAGATTTGAATCAGACAAGGAGGTTGCAGAGCTGAAGTCTGAGGTCACTTCCCTCAAGACATTCATTCAATCTTTTATTGATGATGTCGAAAAGGGGGAAGGAATTGGAATTGAAAAGAAAAAGCTGCTGTCATCTGCTGCTCAAGAAAAGAAGAAACAGAAAGCAGCAGAAGAAAAACAGAAGACCCTGACTGGATCTGGTACTTCAACTGCAAAGAAACTAGCCAGTTCTCCATCCTTCCAAGCTCAGAAGACCTTTTCTCCAACCAGATCGAGCCAGTCTTCCAAGAAAAGGAAGAAAGCAGGATCCAGCTGGTTTTCATCTGCTCCCATTCGCAAATCTTTAAAACAGGGAGAGACCAACTGGGTCCCAGATCATTTGAAAGAAGGATATGAAGGACTGAAGTATGGGTTCATAATGTGCCGGTATTTTCTCAAAGAACCTCTCTACTGTGAGGGGTCACCAAATGAAGCCTTCAACCTATATCTTGAGCAGAACGATGCAAAAGACTTGGTGGGAGAAATCAGAGCCGCTGCTGCTAAAGCCCAAGTCCAGATAACTGCTCCAGAAAGGGAGTTCAGGACCTGTCCCACCATTCCTGGGACAGACCTCCCTGACAAAACTTTTCTGCTAAACTTCATCAACCAGCTAGCAGAAAACAGAGGATATAAAGTGGATGCTGAAGATCCAGACTACATACGAGTAAGAGAGGGAGTGTATGAGAGCGTACAACTCATATCAGATGAGACAAGAGCCAAACTGAAGAGACAACAGGAGGAGATGAGAAAGAGCAGATAGCTTTTCATTTTCTATCTTTTATGATCTGCAATTTCTCATTCTTGTTTTGGATATTTGTAAAACTCTCTTTGACTCTATATATATATGAATCCAGTTTGAGTTTCTGATGACAACAATTCATTGTCCAGAACACATATAAACTATCCTTAAACGTTATAAATTTAATAACGTAATCTGATCAAACTGGAAAACCAGACCAGACCGATCTGTATTAGCTGATAGGATTCCTTTTGTAAAGTGTGGTTTCGACATCATCAACAAGGGGGAAATTGTTGGGAACCCTAATGATTAGTGTTGATGATGGTCTTTCGAAACACACTTAGCTGGTCTGAATGTTAACCTGTTCCTCGTGTAAAAACCAGATCACTATAGTTTAAGTGATTTCTGTTTTGGAACAGATTAGGAGATGACTTATAATGTAAAGGATATGTTCCTATAGAAGTCATTCTCAACTTAGAATAGGATGTAGGTCAAGATTTCACGCTCAAAGGAATCGATCTGCTGTAGCAGACAGCGACCAGATCGATGACCAGATCGATGTTTACAGCGATGAACCAGAGCGATTGAGTCATCAACCCTATAGCTGACATCATCCTACACATCATATACACTTGCCACGTCAAGATCAAGGTCCATCCAACAGGGTTTGGAAAGTTGATCTACGATTAAAACATATAAGGAAAGAGACCGTTAAAAATCTGATTTCCATAAATCAAAGATTGAGTCAACCTTTCCTATATGGCAATAACAGATATGATGGAAACCATTGATTGGCAATATACCATCTATCTCACGCCAATCAACAACGGCTAGAATTTCAATATTCAATGCCTATATAGTTGAAGTCAACAATCTGGAAAAGAGAGAGAACACGCACGAACTATACTGCAATTATCCTTCAAGCACTCTGTATTCCAGACTTAGAACTTCAACATTCTGTGATTCTACATCACACCAACCACCTCGATTCAAGTCTGTCTTGTCGAGAGAAAGGAGATCACCCTGCTAGCTAGTAGTTTTCTAGTGGTAACGTAGAGGTAATCTGTTGTAAAGGGACACGACCCTTCATTCGTGCATAAGTATCACTCTAGTTGTGATTGGTACTTGTGACTCGTTCTCCACGAGTATAAAGAAGCAGAGTATCCTAGTAGTGGATAATCTGGTCTAGTTTTGACCAGATCGTGGACGTAGGGTTTTCCCGAACCACGTTAAACATCGTGTGCTTTACTTTTCTGCATTCTTATTATCTGTTGCTTATTATCCTAACCTCCTGCACTATCATATTAGCTGCATTCTGAATCAATCTGTTTTAAACAATCTGATTAATTCCTTAAGGTTTTCAAAACAAGAGCAATCATTAATCCACCATTATTCCGCACTCACTCTACACTCAAAAGGTAATAAGATCACTCTTATTATCTGTTAAGTGTCTTCACCTTGAGAGTAATCTGTTTGGACTAAACCAGATACTGATCTGTTTATCGATCTGGTCAGTCATCCCAAGCAATTTCTTATACAGAATAGCTTGAGCTCTCATATAAATTGTCAAGTAAACTGAAAAGTTAGTGTTTGGTGTATTCCCCCCCCCATACACCAAACCTTGCTCTTTCGGGACCAACAAGTGGTATCAGAGCAGTGGTTCAAACTGACCATTGTTTTGTTTCACAAGGTTAAAACCTGCGTGGTCTACTTGAATAGATCTAGGAAAACCTTTTTCACTCACTTGCATACTATCTGTTATGGAGTCTTCTGTTATCAGGGCTTGCGAAGAATTCTCTATCCAAGGATATAGAGAATGGAGTTTCAGAATCAAAATGTGTCTCAAAGCCCATCACTGCCTGATGTGGAAAGTAATTGAAGAAGGGCCATTGGCAATCACAGAAGAGACCACTCGTATCACAGATACAGGAGCAGTCAAAGAAACTGTCCTAAAAGATCCCAGAAAATATACCTCCGAAGAAAGGAGAGAGGCAAATCTCGATGATTTTGCCAAAGGGATCATTTCCAGCACGGTCAAAGGCGTACATCTGGCCAAGATCCAAGATCTTGATACAGCCAAAGAGATGTGGGAAGCCTTGAGAGACCTGGCGCTTGGATCTGAAGTGATGATCGAGAACAAACTGTCTCTAGCCTGCAACAAATATGATGAATTCAAAATGAAACCAGGCGAGACAATAGAACAGATGAAGATGAGATTCACTGGAATTCTTCTTGAAATATCTGCATTCAAAAAGAATAAGTATACTCAAAGGGAGAAGAACATGAAAGTTCTTAGAGCACTTCCACCAAGTTGGGAGATCTATGCAGCAATGCAACCTCTAAGAGCAGACTTCAATGATCTGTCCACTGAAGCCCTATTTGATCATCTCGAAGGTCATGAGTGTGACATTCAAAGAATTCGAGGACCAGATCATCTGTCCAAAAAGGCAGATAACAATTCAAAGAAGGACAAAGAGGTAGCCTTCAAAGCGAAGAGCAAACCAGATGATCCTTCTGAGTCTGTTACTCCAGATGAAGAGAAAGGCTATGACAAACTCTTAAAAGAATTTGCAATGATAGCTAAACGAATGGACAAGATGGAAACCAGATCGAAGAAGTACAGACGCTTCTACAAAGATAATAAGAGGAACTTCAACAGGAAGTATGATAATGATCAATCTGATAACAAAAATGAATCCAAACAACAGACTACTAGAACAACAAAGACCTCAAGTTCTACAGATTACAATTGCTTTGAATGTGGCAGAACAGGTCATTTCAAAACAGATTGTCCTGATCTGTCCAGAAGTCAAAGAGAAGAGCTAAGAGCCAAAAGAGATCGAAAGCTTAAACATGAGCGCAAAGCCATGATAGCTGAACAGAACTCAAGCAGCTCGAGTCACTTCTCAGACAACTCATCAGAAAATGATGAAGCTTTCATTGCTGACGATGAAGAAAGCTGGAATGAATGCTATGTAGGCCTGGACAACGGTCTAGATGACGTAGAGGTAAATTCCTGCAACTCTAACTCTTCAAATAATACTGATCTGGAACAGGAAACAGAAGATCAAGATGAATATTCTTGGGATGAAGTTAATGAGATGTTCAAAAGCTACTCAAGTATCAAAAGACTGTTCAAAGAAGTAGTTGAAGAGAATGACAGATTAAAGAAGATTGAGCAGACTCTAAGCACAGCAAACACTAAATTTGTTACCAAAATTACTGATCTGGAAGAACAGATCAAGAGCAAAGACAGCGAGATTCACTCTCTTAACTCAAAAGTTAAGGATCTGATCTCAAGATACAATGTTGCTGAAGAGAAGATCAAGAAAGGAAAAGAGATGATCTACAAGAGTGATGAGCGTGCCAAACTGCTAATCAATCTGCAATAAAAGGGAAAGTCTGGATTGGGATATCCAGGTCACTCAGAAAAATCTTCAGGAACCATAAGCTTCGTATCAGAAAGGAAGAGAATACCAGATCAAGTGATAGACTTGAAAAACAAGAAAGATCTTCCTCAAAAGATGGTCATAAAACAGACAGACAACAAGCAATACCATCAATCGAAAGGACAACCTGCCTACTACACAAAACCAGATCAGGTTCACAACAAAAGGGTCAACAGGACAGCACCAGTTAAGAAAGGATTGAAGAATGATAAAACAGAGAGATTTCATCCATCTGAAATACACTCTGTATCTAAAGTAGATAATGAGGGAAATATCATTACCTGCTATATTGTTGTTCCTAACCCTAGAATGTTCTGGATTCGAAAAGGATTGTTTACTAATAATCAAGCACCCAAGCGTTGAAAGGGTAGCTAAGTTTGATTAATTGCAGGATCAAAGAAATGCAAGAAGAAGCAAGATAGCTAGAGGAACCATCTGGATTATAGATAGTGGTTGCTCAAAACACATGACTTGTGACAAGAATCTACTGACAGATTACATAGAGAAACCAGGCCCACAGGTCACTTTTGGATGTAATTCAAAAGGGTATACCAGAGGGTATGGAAACATCAGAGGAGGCAAGACTACTATCACAAATGTGTCATACGTAGAGGGTCTTAGTCACAATCTGTTTTCTGTAAGTCAGTTTTGTGCTAATGGCAATCAGATTGTTTTTGATACTAACAACTGTCTGGTGAAGAATAAGGAAGGAGATGAAATACTCCTTACCGGTAAACTGCAGGATAGGTTATATATTGTCCAGTGGACAAACCAGATCGAGACCTGCTTAGTCACTAAGACTGTATCAGAAACAAGCTGGTTATGGCATAAGAGATTAAGTCATCTTAATTTCAAATCAATCAACAGGATTGCCAAGGAAAAGTTAGTAGAAGGACTACCAGATCAGGTGTATGATAAAGATCACATATGTGATGCCTGTCAAGCTGGAAAGCAGACCAGATCATCCTTTACAAGCAAAACAGCTTACTCAACATCAAGGACACTAGAGCTGTTACACCTTGATCTGTTTGGACCAGTCAAACCACTAAGTATCAATGGGAGAAAGTACACTTTGGTAATCATAGATGATTACTCAAGATTCACTTGGGTCATCTTTCTGTTGAAAAAGAAAGAGACTCTAGACAAGCTCCCTGAATTTCTACACAAAATCACTAAACAGAAAGAGATGAGTATAACCTCTATCAGAACAGATCGAGGAACAGAATTTCTCAACCAGAAGATTGAAGCATATTGCAACAAGATGGGAATCACTCATCAAACATCTGCTGCTCGAACTCCTCAACAGAATGGAGTAGTTGAGAGAAGAAACAGATCACTCAAAGAAGCAGCTCGCACGATGCTTAATGCTACAAATCTACCGAAGAAATTCTGGGCAGAAGCTATATACACAGCCTGCTATACTCAAAACAGATCATCCATCACACTCAGACATGGAAAGACTCCATATGAAATATGGAACAACAGAAAGCCTAAGATCTCCTATTTTAGAACTTTTGGCTGTTTATGTTACATACACAATAATGGGAAATCTCAGTTGAAAACTTTTGATAGCAAAACTGACCCTGGAATATTCTTAGGATATTCTGATATCAGTAAAGCTTATCGAGTTTACAATAAGAATTCTCATATTGTGGAAGTAACACCTCATGTTGTTTTTGATGAGTCTATTGTTGAGTACAGATCACCAGATGAAAAGCAGACAGACAATCAGGTGACAACCAGAAGGATGAATGATCTATTACTAGAAGATGTTCTTATCTGGAATTCTAGGAGTGAGGATGAAGAAATTATCACTCAACCTGTTGCTGAGGAGATCATACAGCAAGGGGGAATATTACTACCTAACCTGGATGAGAACAGATCATCAACAGAAGTCAATGATACAATTACCACAAATGATGATCAACATCCAGAAGAAAGTCCAGATGAGAATCCATTTCATGCTACGACAATAGCACACCCTGAATTTGAGGAACCAACAGATCAACCTGATTCTGAGTTATCTGATGAAGAAATAACCAGGAGAAGAAGATGGATACAAGATCATCCACCAGAACAGATCGTTGGGAACCCATCAGATCGTGTGAAGACTAGAAGAATGCATGGAGAAAGTGCATTGTTGAGCTGTTACCTCTCTCGCATGGAGCCATCTGATGCTTATGAAGCACTTCAAGATGCAGATTGGATAACAGCAATGCAAGAAGAACTCAATGAGTTCAAAAGAAATGAAGTCTGGTATCTTGTGGACAGACCCAAAAACCAAGGTGTAATAGGTGTAAAATGGGTGTTCAAAAACAAACGAGATGAGAATGGTGAAGTAGTCAGAAACAAAGCCAGATTAGTAGCTAAAGGCTATAATCAACAAGAGGGCATTGATTTCGATGAAACATTCGCACCAGTAGCCAGATTAGAAGCAATAAGGTTGTTCTTAGCATATGCTGCTCACAGACGATTCAAGGTGTACCAGATGGATGTCAAAAGTGCCTTCCTCAACGGTATTCTTGAAGAAGAAGTATATGTGGAACAGCCACCTGGATTTGAAGAGGCAGATCCAGATCAGAAAGTATACAGACTAGCTAAAGCAGTCTATGGTCTAAAACAAGCCCCTAGAGCTTGGTATGAGACCTTATCTACCTTCCTACTAGAATCTGGATTCAAAAGAGGATCTGTTGACAAGACTTTGTTCATCATCAAAGTCAAAGAAAACATTCTCTTAGTCCAGATCTATGTAGATGACATCATTTTTGGATCTAAATCTACCTATCTGTGTGACAAATTTGCTGAACTTATGAAAAATAAGTATCAAATGTCCATGATGGGAGAAATGAGTTTCTTTCTAGGTTTGCAGGTCAAGCAGTTACCAGATGGTATCTTTATTAATCAGACTAAATACATCAACGATCTGCTAGCCAAGTTTGGATTAAAAGACAGTAATCCAGTGAAAATCCCAATGCAGACCAATGGGAAAATTGGTCCAGATCCTGAAGGAAAACCAGCAAATGTTACACAATACAGAGGGATCATAGGATCATTACTCTATCTAACTGCAAGTCGACCTGACATTACCTATGCAGTTGGAGTATGTGCTAGATATCAAGCAAATCCCAAAGAGTCTCACATGGAAGCAGCTAAGAAGATACTAAGATATCTAAAGGGAACAGCCCATATAGGATTATGGTAT
>JAPKLX010000420.1:144725-166296 GCA_026898415.1 Leonotis leonurus | reverse complement strand
GGGTTCTTATTCGGCCTAACACGTCGATTTAAGGACTGTGATCACTTTAGTCTCTACTTCGGTGGGTTGATCACCATCGGGTTTTGACTCATGATATGTTAGGGTGTACGGTTCGCCGAGCCCTATTTGACTGAATGTTTATGATCCGTCGGTGGTAAGAGGCCCGGGACATAACCTATATAAGATTAACGTCATGCCGGGTCATGTTTCATTTATGCAAAAATATTTTTCTTACTTAGAAGTTGTTTTTGTTTTAAAACCTTCTAAGGTAAGTATACTGAAAAGAGACTATGTTTTTCGTTTTATGAAAAACCCAACTGAGTGCACTAGTACTCACCCCACGTTTTACAAAAATTTTCACAGGCTAAGGAATACAATGCCCCCTTTCTTCCCCGCCTCTTTTATCCCCGCCCAGTCACGCCCTTGGAGCGTGTGCTGTCTCTCGGGATTTGAGGCGTGACAGAGTGGTATCAAAGCGGTCGATGCTCTGGCGCATTCATGTTAAGTCTGGCATGTTTAGGAATTGCATTGCATTTCTAAAACCAAAGACAGGTATCCTAATAACACTCTCAGCTCGCCGTCACGCTGCCTCTCAACAAAGAAAAGAAAGGTACATTTGTTTTTGTTTAAACTCCTATTTTTTTTTTAAAGAAAAGTTTTATGGAAAATGCTTGTCTAAAAATGTTTCTATGGAAAAATTGTCATTTAAGACATGTTCTTTTATGACGTTAATGAAAAGGAAGAATGTTCAATCAAATTAGGATTTATATGCCTATTTGATTCAAGGAATTGAATGTTATGAAAAGGATCATGTTAAATCATCTAGGGCATATGTACCTATTTGATCTATGAAAATCATGGAAAAGGAAATGATATGTTTATTCATTTAGGACGTATGTACCTAATTAAATCATGATGATATATACCATGGGAAATGAAATGATATGTTTATTCACTTAGGACATGTGTGCCTATTTGAATCATGATATGACATGTATAAAGTTTGACATGTGTTGTCAAGTACAAGGGCTATATGAATGGTTACATTTGGTTTAACCTATGTGACATTATGATTGATTGATCTGGATGGATTGTTATGTAAACAACTTGTTTGCAACTAACATAATGTTCGAATTAAATTCATACTTGATTGAATTTTCATGACATGGTACGATCACGAGAACGAAATGAAAAAAAATCATGCATAGGACGAGCATCTAGAAAGTGATTACCTAGAAGGCTCGCCGACCATGGAATGGATGAGGTGATTCTCATTTATTTTAAAATGATGAATATTGACATGTAGGTTATCATGATTATGTACATTGCTAACCTCATTACTACTGATAAAATCTATTTAAATAGAATGCCTCCTAAAAATCAAAATCGAGGTAACCACGAGGAAGAGAGACCCCGTGACCCACCCTTAGTGGTTAGGCGTGCCGAAGATAGTTTTCGTATACAAAATCCACCTCAATTTGATGGCTTGGGCACTCCTGAGGATGCTGAGAAATGGATCCGTGCAACTGAACGTATTTTTGAATACATCGGTTGTGAGCATAATGAGAAACTGAATTGTGCAATATTTCAACTGACGGAAGAGGCAGACTTCTGGTGGGAGTCTGTAAGGAGAACTATGACAGCACCACAATGGGAAGCTTACACATGGGAGGACTTCAAGGGGGAATTGATGGAAAAATATGTGCCAAGCTGCTATCGGCAAAAGAAACAAAATGAATTTTGGAATCTCAAACAATGGAAAATGACGGTCATCGCATATGATCGTGTATTCAATCAACTGTCACGTTATGCCCCCCACCTAGTTGAAACTGATGCAGCCAGGGCAGACAAATTTCGAAGGGGACTTCGACCAAAGATTGGAATCTCGCTTGTCAGTCAAGGTATGCTAACCTATGCTCAATCTCTGAGCAGAGCACTGAACATTGAATCAATGTTACCACAAGAAAGAGTACAATTGCATGCTCAAAATCAAGATGGAGGAAAAGGAAAAAGAAAATGGGATAACCGAAATCAAGGAAATCAGGGAAGGGAGAAGCCACAACAGCCACAACTGCAGCAACGACATCCACAACAAGGGTACAACAATAACAAACCTGTTTGTACTACTTGTGGTAAAAACCACCAAGGTGAATGTCGCCAAGGCAGCAATGAGTATTTTCGTTGCAAAAAGCCTGGGCTCTTCGCTAGAGACTGCACTGAGAATCAAAGAACTATGGTTCCCCCACGTAGGCTGCTAAAATGGACCTCAAAGGCCAAACCAGTTGGTAAGGCCTAATCCAGCACATAATGGAAACCACCGAGCACCACAACAAGCAATGGCATATGTTTTGAATCAGCAACAAGCCACTCGAGCTCCGGGGAATTTAGCAGGTATGATCAGTCTAGTTTATGTACCTGTATTTACCTTATTTGACACAGGAGCTTCACATTCTTTTATTGCAAAAAAGTACATGCACTAGATTGGGATTAACAACCTCAAGGGCAGACTATCTGTTGAAAATTAGTATTCCTTCAGGTAAAACAATTTTAGCATGGGAAGTGTGCCTGAAGCAGAAATTGAAAATCAACGAATGTGAGGTGACAGCAGAGTTACATGTCATTGAAATGAAGGATTTCGATGTCATTTTTGGTATGGATTGGTTAGAGAAAAATAAGGTGACGATACGTTTCCAGGAAGGAGATGTTTCTTTTCAAGCAAACGACGGATCAAACGTTAGGTACCATGGGTCAAGATTGGGACATCCGACACCCATTATTTCAGCATTCAAGGCTACTAAATTTCTAAGGAAAGGAAATTGTCAAGATATTTTTGTCAGTCTGATGACTGATGCACATCAAAAGAAGGACCTCTCACATGAATGGATTGTAAAGGACTATCCAGATATCTTTCCCGATGAATTGTCAGGATTACCTCCAGATAGAGAAATTGAATTCACCATCGACTTGGAGCCTGGAGCAGCTCCAGTGTCGAAAGCACCTTATAGAATGGCGCCAAAGGAACAAGAGCTCAAACTGCAGCTACAAGAGTTAATGGAACTTGGTTTTATCCGACCAAGTGTTTCACCATGGGGCGCGCTAGTTCTATTTGTCAAGAAGAAAGATGGGTCACTGAGAATGTGCATCGATTATCGAGAATTAAACAAGCTTACCATTAAAAACAGGTATCCTCTTCCAAGGATAGATGATCTCTTTGACCAACTAAAGGGAGCAACTGTCTTTTCCAAAATTGATTTGCGTTCAAGTTTTCAACAACTCAAGATAAGAAAGGAGGATATTCAAAAAACAGCTTTTCGAACAAGATATGGACATTACGAGTTCATTGTGATGTCTTTTGGCTTAACAAATGATCCGACATTTTTCATGGACTTGATGAACCGGATATTTCATCAATACCTAGATAACTTTATCTTGGTATTCATCGACGATATCCTCATATATTCTAAAAATGAGGATCAGCATGCAAAACACCTACGCATTGTGCTTGATACTTTGCGAGCGGAAAAATTGTACGCCAAATACAGCAAATGCGAGTTTTGGCTCAAGGAGGTTATGTTCCTTGGACACAGTGTCTGCGGAAGGAATCAAAGTTGATCCGACCAAGATTGAGGTAGTCAAGGATTGGAAAATACCAACGAATGCCAACGAGATTCGTAGTTTTCTCGGTTTGACGGGATATTACCGGAGATTCATTGAAGGATTCTCAAAGCTAGCAACGCCATTCACGCAATTGCTCAGGAAGGGACTTAAGTTCACATGGTCGGAAAGTTGCGAAGCTAGTTTTCAAGAACTAAAAACAAAGTTGACTACGGCCCCGGTGTTAGCTATACCAGAAGGAAATGAAGGATTCATCGTTTATACTGATGCATCTAAGCTTGGATTGGGTTGTGTGTTAATGCAAAACCATAGAGTAATTGCATACGCATCTCGTCAGTTGAAGACCCATGAGTTAAACTATCCGACTCATGATCTTGAACTCGCTGCAGTTGTTCATGCCTTGAAGATATGGAGACACTATCTCTAAGTGTGAGATCTTTACTGATCACAAGAGTTTAAAATACTTATTTGAACAAAAGGATTTGAACATGCGACAAAGGATATGGCTCGAGCTAGTCAAAGATTATGATTGTACGGCCAATGTGGTAGCTGACGCCTTAAGCCGAAAAACAAAAGCTAAGATGGGATGTCTTCTTACACAAGAAAAAGAATTACTCAAGGAATTCGAATCATTCAAATTGGAAATAGTTCATCCACCAGAAACAGTTAAAGGTTTTATTGCAGCTATGATAGCTGAACCAGACCTAAGGGAGAGAATTGTGATAGCACAACAAGGGGATGAGTTCCTAAAAGAAATGCGTTTAAAGGCAAGAACCGAAGATACAAAAGGATACGCAGAAACTAAGGATAATGCCTTGATGTTTCAAGGTAGGTTGTGCTTACCAGCTGTTCAAAAGTTGAGGGATGAAATCATGAGCGAAGCTCACGATACTCCGTACACCGCTCACCCTGGGAGTACCAAGATGTACAGAGATCTTAAAAGAAATTTTTGGTGGGCTGGAATTAAGAAGGATGTGGAGATGTTCGTTGAACGTTGTTTAACATGTCAACAAGTCAAAGCTATACATCAACGACCATCTGGATTGTTGCAACCATTACCAATTCCGGAATGGAAGTGAGAACATGTCAACATGGACTTTGTGGTAAGTTTTCCAAAATCAACAAAAGGGAACACTGCTATCTGGGTAGTGGTCGATTGTTTAACCAAGTCAGCACATTTCTTTCCAATTAGAATGACTTTTGATCTGGATAAACTAGCCAAGATTTATTTCAAGGAGATTGTACGTCTTCATGGCGTACATGTGTCAATCACATCGGATCGAGATACGAGATTTACGTCTTAAGTTCTGGAAAAGTTTACAAGAGGCCATGGGAACAAGCTTGAATTTTAGTATCGTATTTCACCCACAAACTGATGGACAGTCGGAACGAACTATACAGATATTAGAAGATATGCTGCGAGCAGTCGTGGCAGATAGAGGTGGGAGTTGGGAAGAAATTCTTCCTTTGATCGAGTTTGCTTATAACAATAGTTATCAGGCAACAATTGGAATGGCACCTTACGAGGCTCTCTATGGGAGAAAATGTCGATCGCCACTTTACTGGGATGAAGTAGGCGAGAGACAATTGTTGCCCGAAATGGTCCAACAAACAGTTGAGATAATTGCCCAAATCCGACAAAGAATCAAAGAAGCTCAGGATAGGCAAAAGTCCTATTCGGATATGCGCCGAACAGATTTACAGTTTATGGTCGGGGATCGGGTATTTTTAAAAGTTTCACCTACTCGAGGAGTAGTACGTTTTGGAAAAAGGGGAAAGCTAAGTCCAATGTATATAGGACCTTTAGAAATCCTAGAAAGGATAGGCCCTGTTGCCTATAAGTTGGCACTGCCACCAAGTATTGAAGATGTTCATAACGTCTTCCATGTTTCCCAACTCCGAAAGTACGTCTTCGATCCGAAGCATATCATAACATATGATCAGGTAGTCCTTGCTGAGGACTTAACTTATGAGGAAAAGCCAATATCGATATTGGATAGGAAGGTCAAAGTATTAAGGAATAAAAAAATTCCTCTTGTGAAAGTTTTATGGAACCATCATGGGCAAGATGAGGTTACATGGGAAATGGAGGATAAATTCAGGAGTCAGTACCCTGATTTATTCTCTCAGGTAACATGAAATTTCGAGGACGAAGTTTTTCTAAGGGGAGAGGAATGTAATATCCCGCTAATTTCTAATTATACTTTTAAGTGTTCAACTATTAAGGGATATAGGTATGATGAAATATGAATTTTAGGAAAAACCTAGACCCTGTTAGGACCTACCATGTTAATTTGGTAGACCGACAAAGCTTTTTAAAAGGTTTATTTAAAAAAATAAGCTTTTCATGCATAAGTCGAAAGTATATACATATTATACTCCTTGCATAGAGTTTTTCAAAAGAAAAATATTGGCACTGAGTTTGCCCAAAAAGGAGTTCATATGCAATCGTTACGTATTTTTAAAAGTTAAGATATATCATTCGAAAAATGAGTTTTTTTTTATGCATGATTGAAAGTATAACAATATTATAGTCATTTTGTAGAGTTTTTAAAATGAAAAATATTGACGTTAAGTTTGCTCGAAAAGGAGATCATATGTAGAAGTTACGAATTTTTGAGTTTTAAGCATTTAATAATAATAATAATATACTCTTATTAAATAATAAAAAAAATGAAAATCATCTCTATAAATAGCAGGGGGGAGTCGAGACTTTTCTTCCCCCATTCACGCACAACACACTTCCCCCCCCCCACCCCCCATCTTTTTCTTCTTTCTTTTTTTTCTCTTCGGCAGCCATTGTTGGGCACCGAAGCTTCGCCGCCTAACTTTTGAGGTCCAGTCGAGTCAAAGAGGTACGCTGAGGTAAGGCAATGGAAGCTCGGGAACTCAACGAAGGTGGCTAAGCCGCCGTTGGGTGACCGTAGCGACCTCGCCGTCGCCGTAATTTTATCATAACTTCACGTCTCGTTTTCTTCTTCGTTTCACATCCTTTTTCGAGACGGTTTTCTCTTATGCATAGCTCTCATAACATAGAACTGAAGTATCGAAGGGAGTTCGGGACGATGATGGCCGGATGTGGCCCGAAGGGACCACAACCGACCACCACCGCCTCCAATGTCGGTGTCACCAATGGACTCCGAAAGCTCCAATTCGGTGGTCGTCCGTTCTTCGGACGGCTAGGGTCCCTTAAGGTTTTGTGTTCACGGCCATGCATTCTACATATCGGCATGATCATAATGTGTTTTCGTCTACGTAAAAGTTTTGCATGCATTATATATATATATATATAAATATATATATATATATAATACTATTTTTATGTTTTTCTAAAGAAAATTTATTAACCGGTTATCCTTTTACGGTGAAATTTATGGTGAATGTAAATAAAAAAATATAGGATTTTTCAAAAGAAACTGGACTAAATTTTTTCGAACGGTTTTTCTTAAAATCGAGAAAAGGCAACGTTACTTCTAGGTGAAGTAAAAATGAAGTTGCATGCATGCATGATTTCTTCGCATATTTCACTAAAGAATATTGCACTGATTATTTTTGCCTTCTTGGCCAAAGTCGTTTGAAAGCCCGGTTGCTGCCAAATTAATTTATTACGTGATAAAAAGAATAATATTAAGCCTATGACTAACAGGTACCTAGCACCGAAATTTTAGCTCATAAGGATTTACGGTTTTCCCGTAATCGAGGAATATCATCTGTGAAAGGTTGGGGATATATACGTATTTTTAGTTATTAAGCTCTTTTCTCTAAATGAAAAATGCATGGATCTCTGTTAAAATGTTTTCACGAAGGTATGGACTGTTTAATGCTCTTATCGACCGCCGGGGGTTCTTATTCGGCCTAACACGTCGATTTAAGGACTGTGATTACTTAGTCTCTACTGCAGTGGGTTGATCACCATCGGGTTTTGACTCATGCTATGTTAGGGTGTACGGTTCGCCGAGCCCTATTTGACTGAATGTTTATGATCCGTCGGTGGTAAAAGGCCCGGGACATAACCTATATAAGAGTAACGTCATGCCGGGTCATGTTTAATTTATGCACAAATGTTTTGCTTACTTAGAAGTTATTTTTATTTTAAAACCTTCTAAGGTAAGTATACTGAACAAAGACTATGTTTTTCATTTTATGAAAAACCCAACTGAGTGCACTAGTACTCACCCCACGTTTTACAAAAATTTTCACAAGCTAAGGAAGCAGCACGATGTGTGTGGCTGATGAATGGTGTTATTGGAATGACGATTGCTTCATCACGAGAACGGTTTACCGTTCTATACATAAGAATTTCCGCTGCCATGCTCACGTATGTTATAATATTTATGAAATAATTATCATTCACGTATATGTGTGTGATAATATATATGTTTAAAGTCTAAGATCATTTTCTCATTCCACGAAGGCCTCATCGGCCATTATTAATAAAGGTTCATGTTATCATATTATCATTGCCCATTACATGCATACACGTGCATAGGAGAGCTTAGAAGTAGTCGGCCCCTCTTGGACGCTCAACTCCTCTGCCCCTTGTGTAGTGTTCGATAGAATGCCGACCACACTTGGTGAGCTGGGTGAGTGACTCCTTTTGGCGAGCTAGGCTCACTAACCTCCGCCTTTGATCGACGGTTCTTATTGGATGATTCAGCCTCTCGAGGATTCTGGATTACCGTTCCTACGAGATGAGCTGTATTATCTCCAACCTCGTCTTTCATATTGGATGATTCAGCCGCTTGGGATTCAAGATTACCGTTCTCATGTATCGAGCTGTATTATCTCCAATTCATTTCATCTTGGATGATTCGGCCGCTTGGGATTCTGGATTACCGATCCCATGAATCGAGCTGTATTTTCTCCAAATTGCATATGGTTCATTTTAGCTTCATTATTGTCGACATTGTCTTTGCATTGGTTAGCTGTTTGAGTTGTAAAATGGCATAGTCAAAGTTATAGAGGAGATGTTGTTCGATTTTTCAAGAACAACTCTCTTACATAATGTACACGAATACAATGCCCCCTTTCTTCCCTGCTTCTTTTATCCCCGCCCAGTCACGCCCTTGGCGAGTGTGCCGTCCCTCGGGATTTGGGGGGTGACAGATGCTTCATTGAGTGAGTTGATTTCTGGGCAGAGTAACAGCTTGCTTGATCGTTGATAATAGAATCTGTACTCTTCCAGTCTTGGTTCCAAGCTTTTATAGGTGTTGAATTTGAAATTCTAACCGTTGGACTTGATTTGTTTGAAGTAAATGAGATTTACCAATCAAGAGATATGAATCCTAAATTTATCTCTTCTTGCCTTTGGAAAGATTGACCGAATCTTCAATGAATATGGAAAGCAGATCGTGGATAGGTACTTCTTTCCTACTTCGCGTGTTGATTGCTTTTCCTTCCAAATTTGATCTCCAATAGATATACTTTCCATCTTTGTGAAATCTGCTGATGTTGCAAGTTGTCTTGGATTCATTAAAGTGCATCCAGAGAAAATGTCAGATGACAGAGGTTGATCTAGCTCACTTTAGACAATGATCTGGTTAGAACAGATTGACAACGATCTGGTCAAACTATCGATCTGTTCCTAAAGGAAATGCTCCAAAGCACAGTAGAAAACTCTGTGAGTAATCTTGACTTAATCAGATCGAGTGGTCATATGTCAGATCATCTGCTTGCTTAAGTCTGAGTTTGATCTGGTCCTCGAACAAGAAACAAACATAATAACTTCTATAGGATGTAATCCTTGTTGGGAACCCCACAATATTTTAGTTTTGATGATGTTCTCTCGAAACACACTTAGAGTTCATTCTGTCTTGCTAGATCTTAATTTGTTCTAAATGTACCAGATCACTGTAATATAAAGTGAATCTGATAGAGAACATGATCTTAGTCCAGATTAGAAAATGACTTCGTATGTAAAAGATCTCATCCTGCAGAAGTCATTCAGTTTTTCTTTTATTTGTGGACCAAATTAACAATAGATTGAAGCAAGCAGATGATCTATCAGATGGTCACTCGGTCATTTCTTCCAAAACATTCATAAAAGATTCTACCATGGTTTGGAGCTGACCATATCGATATTAATCTTGTACGACCAGATCGTTGTTTGAAGATGAACAAGAAGATATCGGATCACCTACCAATTACTTTGCGAGGAAGTCCGCACTGATCCATCTTGGAGGACTGCACATATTCCCTTAAAGGAGGATTCTTTGAGGAAATAAGGGACCTTATACTTTTGGTTAGGCTTCCATATTTTCTGTAGATGTTATATGGGCTAACAAGGGGAGGAACTGTTTTTTCTATGATAGCATCACTGGGTATTGTGGTGTATTCTATAAGGTGTTCTATTTTAGAGGTAAACTGTTTAGGTAATGAAAGGGCTGAAGATTGGGTGAGTATACGCTGAGTGAGTGTGGAGGGGGATTCCATAGCTGGATGAGGTTTCCGACTCCCTACTCGCCGAGCAAGACAACAACAGGGCACTTATATTCTCCCGCCGCCAAGACCGCGAGCGATCTGGCTCTGATACCACAGGGGGATTCCATAGCTGGATGAGGTTTCCGACTCCCTACTCGCCGAGCAAGACAACAACAGGGCACTTATATGATCAGCGGTCGCTGACTGGCCAAGCTGAACCAGCGCCCACGCCAGCCACGCGCCAATGGCCGTGCCAGGCCGCGCCACATGACTCAGCGGCCGCTAACACGCTCTATCGCGTGTCCTTCGGCACACTTCTTCGTTTTCTCGTCTTTTCTCGTTTCTTTTCCACTTTCGACGCTCATTTAGGCCAATGATCCTGAAACATAAAATGAAACATAAATCGGGCCAAAACATCACCGAACGAGGGAAATAATACGAATAAAACTACGAAAATCCTAAGTTTAGACGAACAAAATGAGACTAAACAATTGGTACCATTTCAAAGATATTCTCGATACCTTTCTAATGGTTCCTTCGGATGTCAATTCAGACGATATCCAAGTGTTTGAAAGTGACAAGTATATCTTGTCGAGACATGGTTCCTTTGGTGGATTTGGTTATCTGAATGGTATGTTTAAGTTGAATTTGGATATTTCTTGTGTTAAGAATTCTGTTTGCATGGTTTCTACTAGTTCTAGTATTAATTTTGGCAAAGCATAATTATGGCATGCTAGACAAGGACACGTGCATTATAAGAGGTTGAAAGATATGTCGAAAATGAGTTTGATACCTGCTTTTGAGTTGAATGCTGAAAAGTGTAAAACTTGCAAGTTGACTAAGATTAATAGACAGCCTTTCCCTAAGCATGTTGTAAGAGATACATCTTTATTAGAACTTGTACACAGTGATTTGTGTGATTTTCATTCTACTCCATCACTTTGGTAATAAAAAATATGTTGTTACTTTTATTGATGATGCAACTAGATATTGCTATGTCTATTTGTGCCATACGAAAGACGAAGCTCTTGATAAATTTAAAATCTATAAAGAAGAGGTAGAGCTCCGTCATGGTGTGAAAATAAAAACTCTTCGCACTGATAAGGGAGGTGAGTACTTTGATCCAGTGTATTTTAAATCTACTGGTATAGTACATCAGACCACAGCTCCATATACACCACAACAAAATGGTGTAGCTGAAAGAAAGAATAGAACATTGAAAGAAATGGTTAATTCAATGTTGTGCTATTCTGGTTTAAGTGAAGGTTTTTGGGGTGAGGCTATGTTGACAGCCAACAACTTACTGAATCGAGTTCCTAACAAAAGGAACAAGATAACCCCTTATGAACTTTGGTATAAGAGACCACCAAAACTGAGTTATTTAAGAGTTTGGGGTTGTAGAGCATTGGTGAGACTAACTAATCCTAAAATGAAAACTATAGGCCAAAGAGGTATAGATTGTGTATTCATTGGCTATCCTGAAAATTCAATTTGTTATAGATTCTATGTCATAGAATCTAATGACTATGTAGCTGTACACTCTATTATTGAGTCAAGGGATGCTGATTTTGGCAATGAGAATAGATTCACATCTATACCTAAACCTGGAGACATGATTGCAAGCTCCAGTAATTCTGGTATGAGTGACCGAGTGACTGATACACCTTATGAGCCTAGGAGGAGTATTAGAACACGGAAAACTAAAACTTTTGGTGATGATTTCCAATTGTATTTGGTGGAAGGATCCAGGACTGAAATTAACTTTCAGTATCAATATTGTTTCAATATTGATGGTGATCCAAGGACATATAATGAAGCTATGGCTTCTAGGGATAATGCATTCTGGAAAGAGGCAATCCAAGATGAGATTGACTCTATATTGCACAACAATACTTGGAAATTGTGTGATTTACCACCTGGGTGTAAACCATTGGGAAGTAAATGGATCTTCAGAAGGAAGATGAAGGTAGATGGAAGCATTAACAAGTTTAAATCTAGATTGGTTATCCAAGGCTTTAGACAAAAGGAAGGTATTGATTTCTTTGACACTTATGCTCCTGTGGCTAGGATTACCACCATTAGATTATTGTTAGCACTTGCAGCTATACATAATCTTGTAATTCACCAAATGGATGTAAAGACAATCTTCTTGAATGGTGAATTGGATGAAGAGATTTACATGAAACAACCCGAAGGTTTTTTCATGCCTGGTAATGAACATAAAGTTTGTAAGTTGATGAAATCTCTTTATGGACTAAAGCAAGCTCCTAAGCAATGGCATCTGAAGTTTGATGATGTTGTGTTGTCTAATGGTTTTGTACTTAACCAAGCAGACAAGTGTGTATATAGCAAGTTTGATACTTCTGGTAAAGGAGTAATCATTTGCTTATACGTGGATGACATGTTAATCTTTGGTACTGACCAAGATCAAGTTGATAAAACAAAGGAATTCTTGTCATCTAAGTTTGATATGAAAGACATGGGGGAGGCTGATGTGATACTTGGAATTAAGATCACACGTGGAGAACATGACATATCTATTTCTCAATCACATTATATTGAGAAGGTATTGGAAAAGTTTAATCTCAGAGATTGTTCTCCAACGGGAACTCCTTTAGATCCTAGTGCAAAACTCGTGCCTAATAAAGGAGTTGCTGTGAATCAGCTTGAATATTCAAAGGCTATTGGTTCTCTCATGTATGCTATGATTAGTACCAGACCTGATATAGCCTTTGCCATTGGAAAACTGAGTAGATATACTCACAATCCTAGTTTAATCCATTGGCAAGCAATTAATCGAGTATTTAAATACTTGAAAGGAACTAAGGATTATGGGTTGACTTATTCTGGGTTTCCTTCTGTTCTTGAAGGTTATTCTGATGCAAGTTGGAGTACCAATTTGGAAGATCATTCTTCTACGAGTGGTTGGACATTCCTTCTTGGAGGTGGTGCTATATGTTGGGCATCAAAGAAACAAACTTGCATTACTAATTAAACAATGGAATCTGAGTTTGTGGCTTTAGCAGCAGCTGGTAAAGAGGCTGAATGGCTAAGAAATTTAGTTTATGAAATTCCATTGTGGCCTAAACCGTTGTCACCAATATCTATCAGATGTGATAGTGCATCTACTTTGGCTAAGGCATATAGTCAAGTGTACAATGGAAAGTCTCGACACTTAGGTGTTAGACATAGCATGATACGTGAACTTATCACGGATGGTGTGATATCTGTAGAGTTTGTAAGAACTCAACACAATTTAGCCGATCATTTAACCAAAGGGTTAAGTAGAGATCTTGTGCGCAAATCGGCTGTGGGGATGGGTTTAAAGTCCACTAGAAATCTCTAATATTAAGATACCCAATTCCCATATAGTATGATGCTAGGTGCTGAATTCAATGTGGAAGACTTAATATTTCGAGATTGGAACACATTAAAAATTATCCCAAGGTATGTGTTCGGACCTGCAAGTTAAGGAGGAGGTTGAATGTATACATTCTTAATGGCTTTTTTGACAAATTGCATAAGCAGGTGCAAGAATAAAAGCGCTACCTATATGAGCATGAAGTTTAGCCGCTTCAAGAAGCTGGGACTTGGCTTTGACATGCTTATGAAGGATAAGGACACAGGCTAGTAAAATATAGTGTCAAGATAGAACATATAAGTATGTAAACATTTGTGTACATTATCTTTGTGTATTCAATATGAATTCACAAGGTTCAATCCTTAGAGATACCCTGTTATTCGAATATATGGAATGTGTAGTGTGTACTAAGATGAAATTCAATCGTTACGATATTTCATTTATGCAAATGTTTGAATGTTTGAGATGACTTGTTTTAGTTAATCAAGGATTACACTAAAATAGGGGAGGATTGTTAGATATTTTAGTGTAATTGGATTAGCTTGTTTGATCAATATCGTCGTAATAATACATCATATAAGTTTGGTGGTGCGGAGTGCACACTTATATGAATTTATTATGACATTAGGGGCGAAGCCCCTAAAGGACGGGGTCCCAGGGGCAGCGCCCCTGGCTGGGGTCGAGCTTGGAAATTTTTTATTTCCGATAAAAACGCTGTGTAGGAAATTCATCGGAAATTTAATTTTTAGAATTTCGAGGGACTATCTCGCAATTTTGGAAATTGTGAAAAACGGTTGGAAAACCGTTAACTACCGTTTCAGTTCTTTTAAAGAGGGATTGACTTTTGATCAAAACGAACAAGAACAAAAACACATACAAAAGTTCGAAAAGAAAACTCTGAATTGTATCCGATTGAATAATTCGATAGAACCGTCGAATTGATTCGATCTGAAAGTGTTTCACGCCTTTCAGAGAATCCGATTTCATTTGTTTGTCAGTTTGTATTCCTACACCTAACCCAGGTAAGAGTTTGTTTCTATATGTAAATAATGTTGTATTAAATATTGTACATGTTCTGCATGAGGAATGATAATGTACCTTTTAGTTGTGCATGATGTTTTAGTAATATATGTACCTGTAGAAATAAATGTTATAATGTACCTAAAGTAAATGATGTTATACCTGTTGGTTTTGCATAAAGTTGCAGTAAAATAAATTGAGGAATTAATTTTCATGATTTAAATGATATTTGATTTTCTATTTATAAGAATTAATATTCGAAATTCGGTAGAGATTTGATTTCTTTAATTATAAAGAATTAATTTCCGAGATCCGGTGGAGACTTGTTTTCATTAATTTTAGAAATAAATTTTCAAGACTCCAAGGATATTTGATTTCCTATATTATATGAATTAATTTATAGTATCAGAAGGAAATTTGATTTTCTAAATTTTGGAAATTAGTTTACAGTATAAAGTGAGTTTTTTTTTAGATTATGATTTAATTTTTTTATTTTAAGGAATTAGTTTCTTTATTTTAGGCGATTTGATTTTCTTATCCATTTGGATAAGTAGTTGCAGATTAATTATCTTATTTTCAAATTGTGTCCTCATCTATTTTGATTGACTTTATCTGCTATTATTATGGATGGATGATATTTTTAATTTTATTTAACAATTATGGATCATAATATGAGAAAGATTGGGTTGGCTTTGTAAATTTGCAAAGATCACACCATAAAATCATCTTATAGAAAAAAGACTAAGCTAATCATATACTTCCTCTCTCTCCGTCCACCATCTTTCTTACCACTTTGCTATATTCGTCCGTCCACCATCTTTTTTTTTCACTTTTATTTCTATTTTTGGCAATCCATTCTCCACTCACAAATACATCAATGTGGATCTCATTATCCATTCACTACACATTATACATCATTATTAATGTGAGTCTCATTTTTCACTAACTACACCATACACATCATTATTAATGTGAATCTCATTCTCTACTCACTACAAATTATTTTTTACCAATCAAAATCAAATCATTTTATTAAAACTCGTGTCGGGTCAAAAGTGAAAAGAATTATGGTAGAGGAAGTGAGCATATGATTTCTCAAAACTGATTCCAGAAAGTAACTATGAGGTTAAATGGGAAGCCATAAGTCCCCTTTTTTTAAGGATTATTTACACCAAGTTACATGGACTTTTGTATAAAGTTGTATTTTAAATCATAAATTTTGTAAGCTCTTCTTTTCATATAAAATAGAATATTTTCTTCTCAAATCTTCATCTTGAATAATAACATCTTCTTCAAAGTCCTCTACAGCACTATCATGCAATTTATCATTGTTCTATGCTCCTCATCATCATACACTAATTCGGTAACTTATTTTTAATTTTCCAATAAATTTGAGAAGACTTGATTCCATTTTATGTAAAACCTGTAGAACTTGCAAAATTTATGATATAAAAAGTTAAAATTTAAAAGATGGTGTTTCAATTGAAGTTGAAGCAAACTTCTTGTAATTTAATGCAATTAACCTTTTTATAATTGGGCTCATGTTTTTTTTTTTTAAATTATCCTTCTTTTGGAATGAAAAAATCGAGTAATCAAATAAATATATGCATTGATAATATAGGGAAAAACAAACAATTTGACAATATATTTTCTTTATAAATTTGAAATATGACAGTGACGAAGGCTAGAATGATTAACGAAATGCACTACCTATATATCACTCACAAAAGTATATGCAAGTGTTTCTCGAATACGGGGCCACATTTTGGTTGAATTCCACTACGTGGAGAAGAAATTGAATATCCAAGTGTCTTGTCCACCCTACGAGCTAAGCTATATGATTAGTGAATGCACTAAATATAAGTGCCAAAAAGGTATACGTGATGAGTCAATTGTATGTGCAACTATTCTCCAATCAACTTGCCACACTTTGGCTCAATTCCACTGCTTGGTTAAACAAATAAGAAATTGATTTTCCAAGTGTCTTCTCTCCCTAACTTGATTTAAGCTATAAATATAGGATTCTCTGCTGAGAATTTTCGTACACTCGTATTTATATATATCGATCTAACAAATTTTCAGAAAATAATTAGAGTTTTATTTGATGGATTCAGCGCCCCATTACCACTTTGTGTTTTCAGAATTGATGGTCGTTTTGGTGGTAGCTGCAACACTGTGTTTGGCTGATGATGCCTATATTTGCACAAGAGCAACCTACTACGGAAGCCCGGATTGCAATGCGAATCCCTGTATGTTTAGTACATTTTCAATATATATGTAAATTTGATCCATGCATCCTTAATTTGGATCCTAAACTATACAAAGATCGACCCTTCAAATTAATTGCTCTAGCTCGTACGTAATCAATTATTGGTAGGATCCAAGTTTTATGTATGAACAATATCCTTTGAGTTATGCACGTATTATTATATTACATCACATGATATATAATATATACATTTCTAAGCATTAGTGATTGCAACATTATGCATATAATATGTATTAACTTATGCACAGCTATCTTGGAGTTTATACTATACAAAGATCATCATATCGTACATTTCAGTTTCTAGTTTTACACGAGGATGTCTTCTCATTTAATCGGATTCATATAGATTAAAGTTTTAAAATGAAAATGTATTTTTAAATCTAAATAGGACTATGTGATATTATTAGGGGAGGTTGTATAAAAAAATACATATTATAATGACATTATTCTCGTTTAATTTACTTGATTAATTGAAGCTGGGGCATGTGGTTATGGAGAATATGGGAGGACAGTGAACAATGGTGATGTTAGTGGGGTCTCAAGGCTTTACAAAAACGGCTCAGGCTGCGGTGCCTGCTACCAGGTATATAAATTTGTGCAAAAATATCAGCCGTTCATAGCGGACGAGTATTATTCATGTGCTCATAAATGATATAGCATGTTATATATATATATTATTTAATTATATTAATTTTCATTTTTAACAATAATTTATTAATTAGGGGTATAATTTTTATTCAGTCTAAAATAAAAAATAATAAAAATACATAAATGATAATAAATCATATGCTTATATATATATATATTATATGTAATATTGTGTGGCATTATATTACATTTATTGTTGTGTCCGCTTCAATAGTTCTAAAATCTGCCTATCATTATTAAATCAATATTTTACCTTTTAATCTCCCATTTCATTTAGTTGCATTAATATTTATCTCCCTGAAAGAAATATTTGTTTACATTACCTCTTAGTGGCTTGAAAACGACAGCCAGTTTTATGAGATTATATCTTTTTTTAAAGTATTCTCTATGTACATCTTATTAGTCTAATTTTATATTTAATTGGGTGTAATATTATAATCAAATGAGACTAATAAAGTAGGATGGAGGAAGTGCTACCTCTGTCCACCTCATTAGTCTCATTTTATATTCAATTGGGTGCAATATTATAATCAAATGAGACTAATGAAATAGGATGGAAGAGGTGCCAGTGGGATGGAGGTAGTAATAGGCATGCAGACCCAACCACTTAAGTTCTGGAATTTTTTCCATATTTTCTGATTCGGACTAAAGTGTGCATATTTTTCAAAATATATACACCATTTTCATTTTAAATTTACGTGCATAACTACGTCGGTCTTTTGTTATCCGAAATACGATGTAATTTATTATGTCAATTGTCATGTCCACAATAACAAAGCATGCTATTTGGTCCATTATGATATTCCCAATATCAATAAATATTTCACAAATTTCAAACCAAAAATTAAACTCATATAATCATTTATTTATAATTATAAAACTGCGAAATTAATTAGAAATTGCGTAAAACTGGTGAGTTTAAACAAATTAATTTTATAGTATGATGCTTTCTATATGTTAGTCGTGTCAGATAAAAAAATGGACATAATTTAAAGGCAAATTTGAAAGTTTTGAGAAAAATTCAGTAAAATTTTGTTATTAAACTGTATAAAAATATGATGTTTCCTATGTTAATCGCTGTGTACACATGTTAAAAACTATTCTACTTGGTCAAACATGATTTAGAGAGAAAAAATTGAAGTTCTTGACAAAAAATATTGTGTAAAATTGGTGTATTTTTAGACTTTGAATTCTAAATATAGTGGCATCAAAATATATTTTATTTTTCTTCCAAAGTGTATGAACGTTATATATGTGGGAGAAGTGCAGGTTAGATGTAAAATCCCAGCACAGTGCAGCGAGGAAGGAACAGAGGTAGTGGTGACAGATTTTGGCGTTGGTCACTACACAGACTTCATATTGAGCACACGTGCCTACGCTAATATGGCGAAGCCCAACATGGCCGCAGAGCTCCTCGCCTACGGCGTTATCGATGTCGAATACCGACGGATCCCGTGCCGTTATGCCTCCAATCTAGCCATCAAGATTCACGAACGCAGCCACTACCCTCATTACTTGGCGGTTCTTCCCATCTACCAATCGGGAACTTACGATATCACTTCTTTCCAGATATGGCAGGTAAGATGGTGTTGAATGTGCCCACATGTTATGTTGATGTAATAAAGTGGTTAAACTAATAAAGAAATGAGTTAAATATACACCAGTCGATTAAATTTTTATTAAAGAAATGGTAACGATTGTAATCGACAAATGCAAGATTTTTGTAGATATTTTAAACGGAGTTAAATTTATATATTTTGTGAAGCAAGCGAGAAAAAACCGGAAAAGAAAATTAATATTTGAACTAGATCTTGTGTAGTACAATTTATGTGAGAACAAATCATAAATAATACTATGATGGAAGGAGTATATTTTATTTACAATGAATTGTTGGGTGCCTAGGAGGATTGCAAAGAGTGGAGAGAAATGCGAAGGGTATACGGTGCAGTGTGGGACACCCAAAACCCACCTTTGGGGGCGGCGATAAGCTTGAGAGTCCAATTGGTCGGAAGTGCCGAGTCAGACGTCAAATGGGTCCCACTGACAGATGTCATCACCGCGGATTGGAAGGCCGGCCTTACCTACGACGCTGCCATTCAACTCAATTAATATTGGATGTGGATTGTGGACCATCCCTTCTATAGCTCAATCATCAATGTAATTATTAAGCTTTGCTAGCTACTGCTGTTCCTGTTCTCTTACCATTTACATGTGTACCTTCACCGAAGTTCCTTGTATCTCTCTATATGTATGTGTGTGTCAAATAAGATTTACCAATAAGAAGAATTACTTTTAATATTTTGTTATAGAAAAGGTCCAACACAGTAGTTATATCTACTATTAGCACTAATTCACCCGTGTGTAACAACGGTTATTGAATTATATCATAAAATAATTTGTAATAAATATTTATGTGTAAATAATGATTAAAATATAAAGTTTTGGTGAGAATTTTACTTGAGAGTTGGGAAATTAGGCTATTCGACTTTGAACTTCAGGTAAAGATTTAAATAAAAACATGAGTGTTTTTTAAACATTAATTAACTTTTTATAATTGAAAAGAAACTTATATTTTGCATACAGTTAAACATCATCTTTCATTCCTACGGGCCATCTATGCATACAATTCTTAATATTTTTTATTTTTGCAAAGAAAATAAAATAAACAAATTAAATATACATGTATATCTCTACGACATCATCTTTAACGCTTATAGTCATTGATAATCTCCAACACCATTGGCTCAAATTTTCAAATTGCGTTGCACGGGAATGTTCGTTTTTATGAACTTTTAATGCGTGACATTAAAATATCAAAATTAAATATAATCCGAAATAATAAAGCTCTGAAAACATAAATAGAGAAATTAACTTCTTCAAATTTTCTCCATCGAAAAAGTTAAGATTGATGAGGACGTATCGATGAAGACTGAAATTTGAAAGTTTCATGTTTTGTGTTGGAATAAAAGAAATAATTTACTCCATTTCATTACATAAAAAACAATCAAGTTGACAGGATTGTTAAAAATGAAAGGATATATTTTACATTTCCTCCCAATTTATCTTTTTTGTGGAAATATTAAAAAGAAGGATATATACCTTTTTTTGGAAAAATTTCACGTAATGAACTTTACAATCCTTGGGTTTATACCAACAAACAAAAACTAAATAAAAATTCAGCAAATATCATATTAATGCTAAAACCGAGAGAAATAGAATTGGCTCCAGTGAAAATAAGTTTTGGTTTTTTTATCTTACGTGATCGTTGCTCAAGTAGCTTGGACCAGTCCTTTGTACGAGTTAGGTCTATAGGAGTCTTCAAGCCGTATATTTTTTCTGCAACACAATAACAGTCACATCTTTGCATTTTAACCATAAAACAAAATTAATGAAACTAATATATATGCTTACTCATGGTCGTACATCTTAGTATAATTGTCGCTCTATCATATGATCTGACGTAGTTGGAGAGTTTTACAAAATTGATCAAATTTTGATAGCTTACACAACAAAAAAATGCGTTACTGGGGACGGAAAAATCCTTCGTTAGTAAAGAAAATCCGTCGTCCAGAAGGGCTAACGACGTACTAACGAAGGATTTTTTTCTTCTGTATTTCGTTCGTCGTTAGCCTAGCGGACGACGGAAAATACAGTCCTGTTGGGAACCCCATAAATAAATTAAGTTTTGATGATGTTCTCTCGAAAACACGCTTAGTTTTTTCATGTTCTGTGTTACCTCGATCTGCTCTCTATATGTAACAGTATTACTAATATATGAACCAGAAGGTTGAAACAGAGAGTCTCAACCAGAAAGTTGAACCAGATCATCTCAACCAGAAAGTTGAAGCAGATCATCTCATCTAGAAAGTTGAACCAGATCATCTCAACCAGAAAGTTGAAGCAGATAATCTCAACCAGAAAGCTGAACCAGATCATCTCAACCAGAAAGTTGAAGCAGATCAACTCAACCAGAAAATTGAAGCAGATCAACTCAGCCAGAAAGTTGAAGCAGATCAACTCAACAAGAAAGTTAAACCAGAGAATCTCAACCAGAAAGTTGAAGCAAATCAACTCTACCAGAAAGTGTTGAACCAGATCAAAGAAACCAGAAAGTTTCAACCAGACAGACGTAGTACCAGATCAACACTCATATACTGAAACCAAATGATATCGACAAAGCGTCTATGAATCTCAAAAGTCTAAACTACGCCTTTCGTACCATAGAAGGAAGAGAATCA
>JAPKLX010000420.1:81816-109451 GCA_026898415.1 Leonotis leonurus | reverse complement strand
GTTGACGTGTGTTCGATTCTTGCTTCCGCATATTGTTGGTTGTATCACCCACGTTGTCTCCAATTTTTCCGCACAATATCATTCCGGAAGCGGAACGACGCTCCGAGCAAGACTCACAGCTTTGCTGTGACATATAGCCTTTTTTAGCCGAATTCCATCATCTTCTAGGTCAAATCGCCCTCCGAACTTTTCCAGTTTTTCTGTTTTTCGATTGTTTCCCATTTTTTTCGTGCCAGCCCTTCATTCCTACACTCCACATTGCCTACACACCCCTTTCCAACCCTAATCGTGGTTCCTTTGCTATCCCGTGGTCCTCTGGAGGTCAGGTCCGAGCTCTTGACCAAAGCTAAAGAGTTGACGACAAATTCTGCTGGGAAGTTTTGTGCAGTATCAAAGAGTGATTGTGAGGACTGAGTGACATACACGAGTGGTAACATCTGAGTGACATACACGAGTGTTGGTGAGGAACTGTGAGGTCCCTATTCTTTCTTTACGTGTTTGTTCACTGTGCAGGTTTACTGGATGCAAAAAAAAAAAGACATACACGAGTGATTGTGAGGACTGAGTGACATACACTGAGTGACATACACAAGCGGTAAAAAAAAAATCTGAGAGAACAAATGAGTGATTGTGAGGAACTGTGAGGACCCTCTTCTTTCTTTACGTTTGTTCACTGTGCAGGTTTAATGGATCCAGAACAAACACCGCAGTCTTCAGGCACCAAATCTGATTGGGATGCCAAATACCACTATGATGCTTTGAGAGGTCATGTACAGCATCAGTTCCGAGAAGTTCAGAACACCATGGCCGAATTGTTGGCTAAGCTTGATCAGATCAGTACCGCTACGATTCAGGCTCCACCAGTCAATAACCCACGAGCTAATCAAGAAGATGAGGTGGAGGTGCATGATGAAGCCTCTGATTCAGTGTTTGGGAACTTTGAGGATGAACTAGCTGAGGGTAATACAGCTCAGTTCGCCCCACATCAGGGAGACAGAAATGGGTTTGCAGCTCGAAGAAGAGGCCGAGGTCGTGGTGCTCCTATCCAACCACAATTCCAGGCAGCCCGCAGGAACGTCTATCCAGAACAGAATAGATATGGTCATGCAGATGGTCTACTCAGCAACATCAAGACCACTATCCCATCGTTTGAAGGCAAGCATGATCCAGATGCTTATTTAGACTGGGAACGCAAAGTTGACAAAATTTTCGAGTGCTATGATTTTCCAGAGCTTAAGAAAGTGCAGCTAGCCTCCCTTGAGTTCATTGGATATGCAGCAACTTGGTGGGAGTTTCAGCAGACTAGGCGCAGAAAAGATAGGTATCCTCCAATTGACACGTGGCAAGAAATGAAGGATGTCATGAGAGGCCGTTTCATTCCTGTACACTATGAACGGGAACTGGAACGCAAGCTCAGCCAGATACGCCAGGGTTCGAGGTCCATAGAAGAGTATCAAAAGGATCTGGAGACAGCCCTGAACCGAGTTGGCAAAGAAGAGACTTTATATGCCACCATCACCCGGTACATTGAAGGAATGAACCCTGATATTGCTTGTGAAGTTGAATTGAAGAACTTCGAATCTGTGGAAGCAATTGTTCATTATGCATCTATTGTAGAACGGCAGCTCCGAGAAGGACGTCGTCGGTCTTTCCAGTCGACGCCTGCTAGGACTCCTTGGGTCCGAAGCGACTCTTCGACGCCTAGGACCGCCCCTACACGTCCTCAAGGCCAATCCATTCGCCGTTCTGAGCAGAAGTCCGCACCTCAGTCTGGTCGCAGACCCGATTTCAGTTCGTCTGCATCCCACCGAAATAATCAGAGTCGGACTGTACAGCCTAGTCAGCCTCAGCATGGTACTCCAGGAAGAGCACGTGATGTTCAGTGTCACAAGTGCAAAGGATGGGGACACTTTCAAGCCCAGTGTCCGAATAGCCGAGTTCTCATCATTACAGATCAGGATGAGTTAGAATCAGCCAGTGAAGAGGAGGCCGAAGACCCTATTGATGCAGAGGGCGCAGATCAGCCCCTTAATGGTCCCCCTAACGATGAGATTGAAGATGAGCAGCCGAAGCAAGCTCACGTGAGTCTTGTTTCCATCCGAGCCCTGAGTCTGATTCGTGAAGAGGATCAGAACGATCAGCGAGAAAATATCTTCTACTCGCGCTGTATTATCCAAGACAAGACGTGCTCGCTCATTATTGATAGTGAAATTGTTGTGAATGCTATCAGCCAGTATGCAGTGGGAAAACTGAACTTGACCCCACAGAAGAAATAACTTGCTGGTATCAGAGCCATTTTTATGGTTAACATCTTTTAAAATGAGTTTTTTAAAAGGAAAAGAACATCTTGATGATTCTCATATCTCTGAAGAACAACAAGATAATTTTGAAATTGAGTTTTCCGAAAACGAAAATGGATTTCAAGGAAGCTTCTTAGTAAAACAAGAAATGCTTTCAAAAATCAAGAATTTAAAGCTTGATTTAAAGAAAGAAAAGATATTTAAAATTCCTTTCAGTTTAAATATTTTGAAAAGAAAAAATAACATCTTTTATTTTGTCAGCACAAAAGAAATGCATGTTGATATAAAAGACACTAAAGGTTCAGTTTTTCTAATCAACAGGGAAGAGATTAGAAAAAACTTAATGAAAATAGACTCGAAGATTAGATCTACAATCAGTACGGTTCACTTAGGTGCTGTAAAGATTTTATTAAAATCTGAGTTTCAAGAAGGTATTGATTCACCTATTAAGATGGCCTTAATAGACAACAGAATCAAAGACAGAAGAGACTGTATTTTAGGTGCTGCTAGAGGTAATTTAGCATACCAAAAATTCATGTTCTCTGTCTACCCTAAGTTTGGACTTAGTCTTGATACTAAGAACTTAGATACAGTTCTATCTTTTGTACATCAGTTCGAAAGAGAGAACCTTATGGATGCAGGAGACAAAGTTTTCAGCATATCATATGTTGTAGCCTATGCACTGACCAACAGTCATCACAGCATAGATTACAAAAAATCAGAATATATTGAACTTGAAGATATATTCTCTGACATAGGATCTGTAGAGGAAAAACAATTTTCCGAAATCAGTCCTCTTGAGAATTCTTGGGCAATAGATATTGCTAGGAATAAGCCATTAATGGGAGAAAAACCCAGAATGAGTTTCAGGGGAAAGACCTTAATGATAGGAGAACCCTCTGAAAGAGATCTTCTCAGGAATGTCTCTACAAGAATTGACGATTTAAGTCAAAAACTAGAACTTCTTAATTAAATATGTCTAATATCGATTATCCACATATTTATAAGAAAGGAAAGATTCTCAGCCTCAAAAGACTTGAGGAAGGGGATGTACAAGAAAAGAAGAGTTATCTTTTCAGCAGTCTTTCAGGTAATAACCGTATCTCTGCCATTATCTCCTCTACTAATAATCTTAACCAGATTACAGGGAGAACATTGCTTGGAGTCTACAAATTGCTATCCTTCTTTGGACTAAGCAAAGATCCCAGCGAAGAATGGTCTAAAGAGCCCAGTATCTATGGTAAATACTCTACTCACTTTCAGAGAGGGGGAGGGTTAGCAAGGCTAGGAGAAGTAAAAAACCTCATAGTCGAGCAAGACGATAGAATTAAAAAATTGGCTAATCAAATTGAGCAGATTAAAAATGCTAAGTGTGATTTACCAATAACAAGACAAGAAGTTTTAGACTTCACAAACAAATTAAATGAAATCGAAAAATATCTTGAGAAAATCTTAGGATGAGCTTGAAAGAACTTCAAGAAGATTTCAATAAGATTATCAAGCCACAATTGGAAGAAATTCTTAATTTGCTTAAAAATCAACAAAATGTCGGCAATATTAAAGATAATATTGAAGTGGCAGCAGCCAAGACAATTAATGAAATAAAAACAATTATTCATAATTGTCCTTGCAACAAAGAAATTCTTGATGTCTTAAGAACAGGTACATCAAAGAATGAAGAAATAGTTTCAGTTGAATATCAACAGGAAACAAGAACAACGAGTTCAGGTAAATACAGTTATCCAAATTTTTGTGTTGGTAACGAAGAATTAGGAACAGGGAAAAACCCTAGAAGTCTTACATGGCCGTTCGGAGTTGATAAAAAATCAACATGAACTACATGGAAAAGGTTGAAAAGTTTTTCTGGAGTAATCTAGAAAACGAAGAATTGCAGATCAATGATAACAACTGTGATATCCTTGAGCAAGCAATAAGATTGATGGAAATAGATGATGAATCTATAGCCAATCAAGAGATTAACAGTAGTGATAAATTAAAATCTATGTTTGGTTTTAATAACAACTATGAAACTTTTAATAAAATCGATAGTTTCAGTTCAGAGGAATCGGAAGATTCTCATGAGGAATCTGAAAACCTCGAAGTTGGATTTCGAGAAAATTTCAGAGCTGACAGACAGCAAAACACTCCACCTCCATCCCCAAAGAAGGAGTACAGAGGAGAAACTTCAAGGTCAAAAAGCCCCGAAGAAAGAGAAAATAGGAAAAGAAAAGGTAATTTTTATCCTTTTAATTCTGAAGCAAAAACCACTACTAATATTTTTAGAAATAATATCCTTAATATTGATGGTATGATAAATAGAAAAGAGCTCATTGATACATGGGGCAAAGAAATAAGTTTGATCATTCAAACCAATAAAGAATCATATGATGATCAAAACACAGTTCTGCTTTTGCTAGAGCATAAATCAACTGGTGTTGTTAATACTTTTATTAAACTCACCAGGTGGGAACCAAAATTGAATCCCACGACTGCTTTTGAGGAAGTTTTGAATGGTATATATACCATGTTTTTGGGAATCAATTTATCTTCTGATAAGATACAAGAATTAGCTCGTATAAAAAGTAAAGGAGAAACCATGCTTACTAATATGCAGCTTTGTGATATAACCTTTCTTGATCAATTTTATTGTGATTATGAAAAGTACTTGTATCAAATTGGTGATCAAGGTGATTATAGAAAATATATTAAAGGATATCTTCTGAAAATTCCTTTGATAGGACAAAAAGCTTTAAATAGATTTGATCTAGAAGCTTCAGGAGTAGCAGCCTATAGTTTGGGCTACGCACATAGAATTGTTAAAGAAGAAATCTCCAAGATTTGCGATTTAACAAGAAAGCAAAAAGAGTTAAAATCTTTCAGCAGAAAAACTTGCGAAAAGATTAATGAACAACCATTTGAATATGGATGTAGAAAGTCTTATAAAAATAAATATAAGAAAAAATCATCTAAGAAACAGATGAAAAAGTACAGGTTTAGACAGAAGAGTAAAACCTTCAAACCTGGTAAGTTTATTAAAAAGAAATCTTTTAATAAAACTTCAGATAAACAAAAATTCTGTCCCAAGGGAAGGAAAAATTGCAGATGTTGGATTTGTAGTGAAGAAGGACACTATGCAAATGAGTGCCCAAACAGAAGAAAGTTTGATAACAAAGTCAAACTACTTGAAGAAATATCCAGCAAAGGTTTTATGCCAGTTGAAGATTACTACGAAGGTGAACTAAATGTTTACCAAATAGAAGAAATTGATCCTGACTCTACAGATTCAGAATCAAGTGATGCATCAACTTCAGACAGTCCTTGAAGTCGGTGAAATAGTGATGGCTAACATCACTAACCCTAATTCAATTTATGTAAAAGGTAAATTTAAATTTACGGGTTATAAATTGATAGAATTACATTGTTATGTAGATACAGGTGCAAGCCTCTGTATAGCAAGCAAGAACGTTATTCCCGAAGAACATTGGGTAAATAGCGAAAGACCTATTCAGGTAAAAAACGCTAATGGAGCTACCATAACGATTAACAAGGTTTGTAAAAACCTAGACATAATGATTGCAGGTGAAATTTTTCATATACCTACAGTCTATCAACAAGAATCAGGTATTGACTTTATTCTTGGAAATAATTTCTGTCAATTATATCAGCCCTTTGTGCAATATACTGATAGAATAATTTTTACTCTTAATAATGATCTCATTATTATAAGTAAGTTAAAAACTGCCTACCAAGTAGGAAAACCCGATTTTTTAGACGCAATGAAAAAACGGTCTAAAACTCACGCACCCCAAGCGGTCAATATAAGTCCCCACAAAATTAATCTTCTTTTAGAAAGGGGGAGAGAACTTATCAAAAGCCGAAAAGAAACTAAGAATGTGAATTTTGAGTTACAAAAACTCTCAAAAATTGAAACACTCTTAGAAACAGTTTGTTCTGAGAATCCCTTAGATCCCTTAAAGACTAAGAAATGGATGACAGCCTCACTCAAACTAATAGATCCTAAGGCGGTAATCAAAGTTAAACCAATGGTTTACAGCCCTGAGGATAGAAAAGAATTTGGTAAACAGATTCAAGAACTATTAGATCTAAAATTAATTAGACCTAGTAATTCACCACACATGGCTCCAGCCTTCATGGTTAATAATCATGGTGAGCAAAAACGTGGTAAGAAAAGAATGGTGATAAACTACAAAGCAATGAATAATGCTATTGTAGGAGATTCCCACAACCTCCCTAATAGAAACGAATTACTTTCGTTAATTAGAGGAAAAAAGATGTTTAGTTCTTTTGACTGCAAATTTGGATTTTTGGCAAATCTGGACTTTAACAGCTTTCACATGTCCCCAAGGACACTATGAATGGAACGTCATGCCTTTCGGATTGAAGCAGGCACCTTCCATATTCCAAAGATGGATGCAGACCGCATTCAACAATTATAGTAAGTTTTGTTGTGTTTACATCGATGACATCCTTGTATTCTCTAACAATGAATAGGAACACATGTTGCACGTCGCAGCAGTCCTTAATAAGTGTAGATCCTTTGGGATTATACTTAGTAAGAAAAAGGCCCAGTTGTTCAAAACTAAGATTAATTTCTTAGGACTTGAAATCAACGAAGGAACACTTACTCCTCAAGCACATATCTTAGAACACATACACAAGTTCCCAGATACACTTGAAGATAAGAAGCAATTGCAGAGATTTTTAGGTATTTTAACCTATGCCTCTGATTATATTCCTAAGCTTGCAGCCATTAGAGCACCCTTGCAGGTAAAGCTTAAGAAGGAAGCTCGATGGGAATGGACTGAAGAAGATTCTAATTACATGAGGAAACTCAAAAAGAATCTAAAAAGCTTTCCAAAGCTTTATCTTCCTAACCCAGAAGACAAAATGATCATAGAGACCGACGCGTCCAATGATTATTGGGGTGGAGTCCTCAAAACCTCTATCGAAACCGAAGGTAAAATATCAGAACCGATATGCAGGTATATTTCAGGCAGCTTTAAATTATCTGAAAAGAACTATCATTCTAATGAAAAAGAGCTTTTAGCCGTCATTAGAACAATAGAAAAATTATCAGTATATTTAACTCCAGTTAAATTTCTTGTAAGAACTGATAATAAAAATCTTACTTATTTTATTAACACTAAGATACATGGAGATAATAAATAGGGAAGATTGGTTCGTTGACAACAATGGCTTTCCCACTACTCTTTTGATATTCAGCATATCGATGGAGTTAAAAATTCATTAGCAGATTTTCTGACAAGGGAATACTGGAATGATTAAAAACAGGAAAACTTTCTTATCTCTACAAACAGAGAAAGTTATGAAGACCAATAGAAGATTGACTCTTGTAGCAATCCTATTGGATAAACATAAAGGAGATGCCACTGCACTCCTATAAATTGAGTGTTTGAGAGATGAACAAATCCTCACCAAACAAGCAAAATCTTCCTCACGAAGTATTTGAAAAATCCTTCAATGGAAAGTATTGCAGCTCTCAAAGCCAAGCAATCTTTGCTCCTCAAAGAGCTTGAACTAATCTCTCAAAAGATTAGTTTCCTTGAGAAGTTTGATTCTCAAGAACAAAAGGTAATTTCTGAACCTTGTGCTGATTCTTCACCACAATCAGAAACTATTCCCGAGTGTCCGGCTCCGGGTAAAGAACAATCAAATCCGGTGATGGCTATGGTCTTGCCAAAAGATCAGAATGAGGTACAGACCTCCTTAACGTTGATAAAACCTTCAGACTTAAGTCTAAGGCCCAACGGGAATGGTATTCAAAACCATCAAAAATCTGATTCGAAAGAGTTAGTGTTCGAGAAACTGAATGAGGAAATTCAAATTCCATCTTCTGTTGAAAAACCATATTATGTCGTTTTTAATGGAAATAATGCAGGAATATACAATTCTTGGAAAGTTGCGGAACTCGCAACAAAAGGTGTCTCCGGAGTGAAACACAAGAAATATTCAAGCTTCTTGAAAGCCAGAGTAGCGGCAGATCAATATTGCAGAGAGAATCTTCAGAAACCATTCGAGCTGATTTGCAGTGCTGATGGGTTAAAACCCAACAGTTTCCTAGATGCGTTACAAACATCTAGAAAGACCAAAGTTTCTCTTGGGAAGATTCCATCCTTCAAAATTGAAACAACACAGGATGAAGAACTGACCTACGACGGTTTTTCATATTTTATCAACTTAGCCAGAAAAGTTGGTAATACTGAAGCAGTTGAAGACAATTATTTTACCACAGATGGGAAAAATATAAGTCACTTCAATTTTTTGAGAAATGCTAACCCTACTTTTGTGTATGAAGCATTCTCTTACGGATTGGTTAAAAGCATTTATCCAAGTCCAAATCTTCAAGAACTCAAGGAATTTCCGAAAGGATTTAGAAGAGGAATCAAGCAATTTCGCAAGAATTGCGTAAAAGGAGATAAGAATATCTGTCTCAAGATAACTAGCAGCCTCCCGTTATGGTACGACTGTGAGTTTGTTCATAAGCCTCTTCATATTATCCAAATCTCGATCTGTAAAGAAGAGAAATTCCCCGAAGGACAGACCTTGGAGAATAAAATAAGTTTTGCTGACCATGTGGAGTTAAGCAAAAGGAGATTTGAAGTCTTTTGCAATAAGCTATACAGCTTTGAAGACAACAGCAAGATGATGATCAATTATTGTGACGAATCACATCTTATTTTTTCCGGATCCTCAAGACCAATCAGCGAGGAAGGAATAAAGCAGCTCTTATCTTTAATGATAAGAATTGAAAAAGGACAGCACATGAGGTCCCATTTCAAAGACTTTTGCAAAATCCTCGGCAGAAAAGCAGAAGCCTATGGCAGACATCCCACATGCATTTCATGCCTAAAAGATAAAGCCATCCAGATACAGCTGGAAAAGAAAGTGGAGGACCCCACAAAGTTGATAGAAGAATCCATTTCTACCGACAACTTCACGTGAATGAGGAATCATTAGTGGAGAAATATGTCAGCAGTGACGATTAAAAACTTGTATTGATCCTCGATCCTTAGTCTATAAAAGGACGAGTTCAATTCTAGTAGAGGGAGGAATTTTTTCGGAGACACACACACTCAAAAAATTCAAGACTCTCAAAATGCATCGTGAGTAAAATCCCTTCGGGGTATAGTACTAGTAGAGCTTCTGTTCATGTGTTGAACATAGCAAGGAAGCAGTTGTAATTTTCAATGATCAAATAAAAGTTTTTAAATCCTTTCTTCATGTCAAGTTCATGTTCTTATAGTTCACAGTAACCTGAGCCTGGAGTCCAACTACCGATACTCGAAGAAGTACCGCTGAGGCAGGTGGCCATTTAGGGAAGAAGTAGAGTGGTGACAGGATTGGCAGGGTAAGCGCCGAACTAGGATCAATTGAACACAACACAACAAGAAGAAAGGTATAAACTTTATTAATCTAGAAAAATACTGTTTTCTGCTATAATACATGATCTTTAGAGCTTGAACGTATTATACATCCGAATTATTTTAAATTCTTTTGAATTATATTAAACAAGATAAAAACCATGCCCGGTTTAACCTATGAAAGAGAAGTACTCTTCTTACTTTTATTACAGCAAGAAATTGCTACATCTCCTCTTCCCGAGGATAATATTATATCCTTTACAAGGATAAGAAGCCTACGGCTTGATAGCATCGCTGCTAGAATAAGATTTCTTCTTGGAATCATAAGATTAAAAAGAGATTCAGCCAACTAAGCTGGTCTTAATTTATCTAATTCCGCCATACCACCAAGTTATTTGTGGTAATGTATCCCTGGTTCAGCTGGTATCAGAGCCGAGCACTTGCCCTACCGATTGCAATGGTTAACTGACAGAGGCGAGATCAGAGTAGGTTATCAGGTAAATGTCACCTTTTCAATTGGTAGATACACAGATACTGTTTTGTGTGACGTCATCCCTATGGATGCGGCGCATATTTTGCTTGGTCGTCCTTGGCAGTTTGACAGGAAGGTGATACATGATGGATTCGCCAACACTTATGCCGTGACTCGAGACCAGAAGACCACCAGATTATGGCCATTAGCGCCTAAGGATGTTGCAGAAGACCAGAAGAGGATGCAAGAGAGATTCAAGGAAGAACGGGAAAAGAAGTCTGAGAACAAGACCACGCTTTCTCCTCCTAACCCTACGACGAGTTCGGCCAACTCCAAGTCTTCCAAGGCAGCCCCTTCTACGTCTAAGGGACCCTCTAAGCCCATTCCTGTAGCCACCCCATCGAGTCCCAGTGCGACTAATTCAGATCCGGTGCACAAAAACTTGTTTATTAGTGCAAAGGGAGTGCAGAAAGCACTCAGAGTTGGTAAGCCTATCGTTCTAGTTATGTTTAAGACTAATGATACTTCTGATATTGCTATTCCCCTTGTTTTGCAGCCACTGATGCAGGAGTTCAAGGACGTGTTCCCGGACGAGATTCCCAATGGTCTACCACCAATTCGGGGAATTGAGCACCAGATAGACTTCCAGCCGGGTGCAATCCTTCCTAACCGGCCAGCTTACCGGACCAGCCCTGATGAGACGAAGGAGATAGACCGTCAGGTCAAGGAGTTGCTGGAAAAGAAGTAAATCAGAGAGAGTATGTCGCCATGTGCAGTTCCTGTGATTCTCGTGCCAAAGAAGTCAAATGAATGGCGCATGTGTATGGATTGCAGCTATCAATAAGATCACGGTAAAGTATCGTTTTCCCATTCCCAGGTTAGATGATATGCTAGATGAGTTGTCTGGATCGTCTGTCTTTTCTAAAATTGATTTGCGTTCTGGATATTTCCAAGTTAGAATGTCTGAAGGGGATGAGTGGAAAACTGCATTTAAGACTAAACATGGATTGTATGAATGGCTTGTTATGCCTTTTGGACTTACTAATGCTCCTAGTACTTTTATGCGTTTGATGAATCATGTGCTGCGTGATGTTATTGGAAAGTATGTTGTTGTTTACTTTGATGATATCCTTATCTATAGTACTTGTGTTCCTGAGCATGTTAGGCATCTTAGGCATGTTTTTGAGCTGTTGCGTGATGCTAAATTGTATGCCAATCTGTCTAAGTGCTCCTTTTGCATGGATGAGGTTATTTTTCTTGGTTTTGTTGTTAGTAGTCGTGGTGTAGAGGTTGATAGAGCTAAGGTGCGAGCCATTGAGGAATGGCCAACACGTAAGATTAGTTCTGATGTTAGGTCCTTCCATGGTTTAGCTGGATTTTACCGACGTTTTGTGCGTGATTTTTCATCTATTGCTGCACCATTGGCCGAGTTGAGTAGGAAAGATAAGAAGTTTGAGTGGGGCAAGGCCCAAGAGCATGCTTTTAATCTACTGAAGTCGAAATTATGTAATGCTCCTTTGTTGGTTTTGCCTGATTTTTCTAAGATGTTCGAGATTGAGTGTGATGCCTCCGGTATAGGCATTGGCGCTGTTTTGATGCAGGATAGGAAGCCGGTCGCCTATTTCAGTGAGAAGCTGAATGGAGCAGCTCTTCGGTACTCTACGTACGATAAGGAGCTGTACGCATTGAAGAGGTCTTTGGAGACTTGGCAGCATTATCTGAGACCGAAGGAGTTCGTGATTCACACCGATCATGAATCACTGAAGCACTTGAAAGGGCAGCAGAATCTGAATTCGAGACATGCGAGGTGGGATGAATTTATTGAATCATTCCCATATGTGATAAAGTACAAGAAAGGAGAAGAAAACGTCGTAGCTGATGCTTTATCTCGCAGGTATACTTTACTGTCTGTTATGCATGCCCAGTTCTTAGGATTCGAGCATATTAAGACTTTCTATGATTCAGATCCGTTCTTTGGTCCTATATTTGCATATTGTACTGCTAAGTCTAGGACTAATGATTCGTTTTATGTGTCTAATGGATTATTGCTCAAAGAATCGAAATTATGTATTCCTACTTGTTCCATGCGAGATTTGCTTGTTCTAGAGTCTCATACAGGTGGTCTGATGGGTCATTTTGGTGTTGCTAAAACTTTGAGTTTATTGCATGAGCATTTTTATTGGCCTCGCATGAAGAGAGATGTTGAGAGAATCTGTGCTAGATGTATTACATGTAGAAAGGCTAAATCTAGTTCTAATCCATTTGGTTTGTACACTCCATTGCCTGCACCGTCTACACCTTGGATTGACATTTCTATGGATTTTGTTCTTGGTTTGCCTAGGTCTAAGTCTGGCAAGGATTCTGTGTTTGTGGTTGTAGACAGGTTTTCAAAAATGTCTCATTTCATTGCATGCAGAAAACTAATGATGCTGTTAATGTTGCTAATATGTTCTTTCGTGAAGTAGTTAGACTACATGGCATGCCTAGGACTATTGTGTCTGATAGGGATTCGAAATTCTTGGGACATTTTTGGCGTGTTCTTTGGGGAAAGTTAGGTACTAAACTGTTATTTTCTACTACATGTCATCCTCAGACTGATGGTCAGACGGAAGTAGTTAATAGGACTTTAGGTACCTACTTCGAGCTTTAGTGAAGAATAATTTGAAGTCATGGGAAGAGTGTTTACCTTTTGCTGAGTTTGCTTATAATCGTGTTGTGCATTCTTCCACTAACATGTCTCCATTTGAGGTTGTGTATGGCTTTAACCCTCTTACTCCTACGGATCTTCTTCCTTTGCCTATTGACCATCTTTCGAGTTTGCAAGGCTCTCGTAGGGCTGAACAGGTTCAAGAGATGCACAAGAAGATCAAGGATAGGATCGAGCTTCAGGGTGCGAAGAATGCCACCAAAGCCAATGCACATCGCAAGCAAGTACTATTCAAACCCGGTGATAAGGTTTGGATCCACTTCAGCCCAGGTCGCTTCCCTAACTTGAGGAAGTCGAAGTTGATGCCTCGCGGAGATGGACCGTTTACTGTGGTCGCACGAGTCAATGACAATGCCTATCGCATAGATCTTCCAGGTGAGTATAAGTGTTCTAATACTTTTAATGTTTCTGACTTATCTCCCTTTCCTGTAGATGAATTTGATGCTGAGGAAGAGCTGAATTCGAGGACGAATTCTTTTCAGCAGGGGGGGAATGATGAGCCGGGATCCAGCAATGATGAATCAAACCCGGAGTTGCAGTTGAGAGGCCCAGTTACAAGATTGAGAGCAAAGAAGCTGCAAGGTTATTTTCAGTGCATTATCCGGAAGAAATTAGAAGATGAAGATGTTGGAATTAAGCAGCCCAAATTGGTGAATTGGACCAGCGTCCAAGATTGAAGAATATCATATGAATTTCGAACAAGACCTTTTGGTTCGAAAATTTGGCTTCCTTAGTGTTTGGTTTCTTTATGCTTGTTTTAATTTTTATTTGGGCTTAGACTTTGTGATTTGTTTTAAGCCCAATTGTTAGATTTTTGATTTTCGAATTAGTGCCCTAAATATACTTATGGGCCTAGGTCGAAATCTGCAGTATTTAAGACTTTGAACAACTCTTTTGGACGGCAGACAATTTTGAATCAAAAAAATCGATTTTCACGTTGTCTCACGTTTTTCATTGTGTTCTTGGTAGAGTTCTTGAGTTGGCTCTTTAGAACTTGAATTCATTTGTCTCGTTCGTGATATCCAGTAGTATCCGGGTTAGACAAGCCGCGAAGATCGATCCATAGACGCGTTTCAGATTCAAGTAAATCCGGGGTTCGTTTCGGTAAGTTCTTCATCCTTTTCTTTTCGTTTCCAGCCCCCTCGTTTTTCCCCAACCACCTTTTAGCCTTTACTCAGCCCATACCTCTATCCCAATCCCACGCCAATCCAGTTTCCCCTCCACACGCCGTCATTTCCGATTTTTGACCCTAAAACGCACCAAAAGTCCGCCCCGAGTCAAATCCCAACCCCCTCGTGTGAATTGGCTGAATTTTGGATATCTTATTTTAGAGTTCAGTTTATAATTGGTGATAAAATTTGAGCTTAATCCGAGTTGATTTGCTATACTTTCCAATCGGGTCTCCAACTAGGGTTTTTGATCGTAATTTGATTTGAACCAACCTTTCTGTTGACGTGTGTTCGATTCTTGCTTCCGCATATTGTTGGTTGTATCACACACGTTGGCTAGATACTCATCAATTCGAAAAAAACAAAAACAATGATGCAAACGGTAACATCGAGATCACATAATCGGCTAGAGTTTTTATTCATTATTTTATTAGCGTATCTTTCTCTTTTCTTTTTTATTTTAAACATGAGGAATATATTAAGGACAATGTTCATCGGGTGTGTACTCCGAATGTTCAGGTTTTCCCGGTGTGGTTTCCCATACCCATCTCTTTTACAGATTTGAATTTTGATTATGAGATCGGGGTAGAATCCTTATATATTCCTATTTGAACGATCTCACAAAGATAATTAGAACAATGTCAAATTATATTGTAATTGTCATGAGGTGTGAACAATTAGGGGTTCCCTAATGAATCCTCATGCGGGTTCCCGTGTTCATTGTTCCTAGAAGAGTAGAGACCTCTTGACAAGTTCATTTTTAATATTAAATAAGGATACGCAATAAGTGGTACTAAACAACTAGCTAGTTGAATCAATCAATGTTAGGGTTTGTATACCTCAAATCATGCTTTATGCTTAGACGATGTATCAGACTTGTTTTCAATTGTACATTAATGAGAATAAATGTTTCTATCATTGGTTTGTTAATTATTATTTTTATATTGCAAACAAGTCCATTTATTACAATTGTAGACTGTGTGGTGGATCGATGATCACAGAAGGTAACACAGTCGGCTCCTTTGTAATATAAAGTCACAGTCTAGACAAACTTGGACAGTCTAGTCGGTAAAGGCTACGATATCATTTGATGCGAGATCTGACCTTAGCCCGCAGAATGATGTCGGTATGTATAAGCGGATACACATACTTTGCACATACATATTGAGAGGTTTCACAATGAGATAAGTTCTAATGTGCTAATGTAATATCCCGCTAATTTCTAAATTATACTTTTAAGTGTTCTAACTATTAAGGGACCTAGGTATGATGAAATAAGAATTTTAGGAAACACCTAGAGCCTGTTAGGACCTACCATGTTAATTTGGCAGACCGTCAAATCTTTTTAAAAGGTTTATTTGAAAAATAAACTTTTCATGCATGAGTCGAAGGTATATACATATTATACTCCTTGCGTAAAGTTTTTCAAAAGAAAATTATTGGCACTAGTTTTACCCAAAAAGGAGTTCGTATGCAATCGCTACGAATTTTTAAAGTTTAAGCACGTCGTTAAAAAAATTAGTTTTTCCATGCATAACCGAAACTATATCAATATTATAGTCATTGTGTAGAGTATGAAGAAAGGGATATGTTGACGTTAGGTTTGCCCGAAAAGAAAGTCGTGTGCAGAAGTTACGACGTTTTAAGGTTAAAGCATTAATAATAATATAATAATAATATAATATATTATATTAAAAATAATAAAAAAATTAATAAATTTTCCTATAAATAGGGGAGTGTCGTGTGACTTCCTCCCCACAAATTCAGAAACAGCCCCCCCCCCCTTTTCTCTTCTTCTCTTCTGCTCTCTTTTCTTCTTCTCCTCTTCTTTTCTTCTTCTTTCTGCCATTTTCGGGTATCGAGGTTCTGCCGGTTAAAAAATTGAGGATCGATTAAAATAAAGGTACGTCAGGGTAAGGTCGAAGGTAGACATGGAGCTTGACGAAGGTGGCTTAGCCGCCGTTGAGTCTCAGTCGCCATCGTTTCGATATCATTATCTTCATGTTTTCTCCTCCGTTCTCTTCTTCATTCATTGTCCCATTCATGACTATTGGTCTATCAGACGGCTAAGGTCCCTTAAGGTTTTGAGTTTCTGACCATAAGATCCGTTACTCTGCCGGATTGAATTTTAGATTTGGACCCGGTTAGGATCGACATGTCATGATTTATTGCATTATTTCATGTTTTTCTAAAGGAAAAATATTCACGGTCTATCATTTTTCAATAAAATTTATAGTGCATGTAGAGAAAAAAATATAGGATTTTCTGAAAGAGGTTTCATTAATTTTCATCGGTCCAATTTTCATAGATTTGAAAAAGACTACGAATCTTCTCGATTAAGCTTCGAGGTAAAGTTGCATATTTTAAAAATGTTTATACATATTCCTATAGGGAATAATGTCCGGATTATTTTTGCCTTCTTGGCCAAAGTCATTTGAAAGTCCGGTTGCTGCCAAATTAATTTATTACGTGATAAAAAGAATAATATTGAGCCTAAAAATTTATTACTACTTATCTATAGTTCCTTTTTGGGAATTTAAAGCCAAAATATATTCCCTATGACTAACAGGTACCTAGCACTGAAATTTGAGCTCATAAGGATTTACGGTTTTCCCGTAATCGAGGAATATCATCGGTGAAAGGTTGGGGATATATACGTATTTTGAGTTATCTTATCTTTTTCTCTAAATGAAAAATGCATGGATCTCTGTTAAAATGTTTTCACGAAGGTATGGACTGTTTAATGCTCTTATCGACCGCCGGGGGTTCTTATTCGGCCTAACACGTCGATTTAAGGACTGTGATCACTTAGTCTCTACTGCGGTGGGTTGATCACCATCGGGTTTTGACTCATGCTATGTTAGGGTGTACGGTTCGCCGAGCCCTATTTGACTGAATGTTTATGATCCATCGGTGGTAAAAGGCCCGGGACATAACCTATATAAGAGTAACGTCATGCCGGGTCATGTTTAATTTATGCACAAATGTTTTGCTTACTTAGAAGTTATTTTTGTTTTAAAACCTTCTAAGGTAAGTATACTGAACAGAGACTATGTTTTCGTTTTATGAAAAACCCAACTGAGTGCACTAGTACTCACCCCACGTTTTACAAAATTTTTCACAGGCTAAGGAAGCAGCATGATGTGTGTGGCTGAGGAATGGTGTTATTGGGATGACGGTTGCTTCATCACGAGAACGGTTTACCGTTCTATACATAAGAATTTCCGCTGCCATGCTCACGTATGTTATAATATTTATGAAATAATTATCATTCACGTATATGTGTGTGATAATATATATGTTTAAAGTCTAAGATCATTTTCTCATTCCACGAAGGCCTCATCGGCCATTATTAATAAAGGTTCATGTTATCATATTATCATTGCCCATTACATGCATACACGTGCATAGGAGAGCTTAGAAGTAGTCGGCCCCTCTTGGACGCTCAACTCCTCGGTCCCTTGTGTAGTGTTCGAGCGAATGCCGACCACACTTGGTGAGCTGGGTGAGTGACTCCTTTTGGCGAGCTAGGCTCACTAACCTCCGCCTTTGATCGACGGTTCATATTGGACGATTCGGCCTCTCGAGGATTCTGGATTACCGTTCCTACAAGATGAGCTGTATTATCTCCAACCCCGTCTTTCATATTGGATGATTCGGCCGCTTGGGATTCAGGATTACCGTTCCCATGTATCGAGCTGTATTATCTCCAATTCATTTCATCTTGGATGATTCGGCCGCTTGGGATTCTGGATTACCGCTCCCATGACTCGAGCTGTATTATCTCCATATTGCATATGATTCATTTTAGATTCATTATTATAGACATTGTCTTTGCATTGGTTAGCTGTTTGGGTTGTAAAATGGCATAGTCAAAGTTATAGTGGAGATGCTGTCCGATTTTCAAGGACAACTCTCACTTATATTATGCACACGAACACAATGCCCCCTTTCTTCCCCGCTTCTTTTATCCCCGCCCAGTCATGCCCTTGGCGCATGCGCCGTCCCTCGGGATTTGGGGCGTGACAGCTAATACATAGAATGAGGGTTTTTTGTAGCCCTAAACAGTAATGTCTTGGGCGGTAATGATTGACTTAGCAATAAGTGTTCGACTGTCAGTCATACAAAATCGCGTCTCGGTGACACGAGTTGAATAAATCCGCATGAGGCGTTCAAGAAGGTTTATTGCATAAGAAACACAGCCCGTTGGGAATTTATTCCATATGTAGTAATTAAGGTCTGAATCGGATCACTCACGAATAAATATATTAATTAATTGTGAGTTGTCAGCAAACTCAATTAATTAATGGATTTAGAAAATCTTAAACGCGGGAAATAATCAATGACAAAAGGGTTACGTACGTAATTCGAATGAATCAAGATGAGTTCAATATTTATCCTTTAATGAAGTCGATAAATATTTATAATAGAACTGCACTTTATTGAGTTTCCATGGAGTAAATAATTGGAGGAAAAATTAATTTAAATTAATTAATTTGAATCTAAAGGTGGGCCAAACAGTTAATTAAATTCAATTGGGCCCAAAAGAGACTTAGAACTTAATTTAATTAAATTATTAATTTGTCCAAGCCCATATGAAATTTAATATAATTCAAATTTGAATTTGAATTTGAATTATAGTTGGTAAACTGCAAGATATAAAAGTGGGGATATGGTTCTATTATTTGGGATTTAATTCATTCTCCTTAGAAGCCTTATTCTAGCCCACAATGTCTATAAAAGGAGTAAGAGAGAGAGGGACAAAAATATCACTTCCTCCCTCATTATTTTTGGTGTCCCCTAGGAGATTTCATCTCCTAATTTTCAAAAATTGGGAGTATTCCACGCTCCAATTTTCATTCTTCTTTTCTACTAAATTACTAAATAGATTTGCCCACACAATATTCTAGTAAGTAGATCCGGAAAAGGATAGAAGTTCATAGGGTTGGATTCAAGGAGATCGAGAAGGAGATTTGAACGATGTGGATTGCGGTTCGATAGCTAACGATTCAAATCGTTTCTCACAATCAGAAGATTTGCTTAGGTATAAAGTTTATTTATACGCATTTATATTCTCCTATGTGTATAAGAATTTATTATTCATGTAATTAATTAAACCTGTGGATCATGCGGTTTTATGAGCCCCTCATACGGCTTCCATCAGTTGGTATCAGAGTAGGTCACATAATTTTAATTTTTTATATAAATTGGATTTAATTCTTATTATATGTCTGTGATTGTAATTTGATATTAGGATGTTAGATTTAATTTTAGCATTATATCATGATAATATGTTGCTTATATGATTTATTCCGTTTTTATTCGTTTATTTCATTCTTTGGTGCCTAGTTTGTGGCTTAAAATATGTAATGACAAAGGAGTTGACCGTGTTAGATTAGGATTTTTTTATTTTCCATGTATTACACTTAATTATATTATTGAGTGGGAGATAAAAAATGAGACGGAGAAATGAAGGCCAGAACCGGGCCACGACATCGCCGTGGGGCCCCTAGGCAAGCGCACAACACGCGGCTCACGTCGAGCGGCACCTACGCCATGCGAGCACGCGGGCGCGCATGGTCCCTACCATAGCACAGCGCCAGGAGGGCGCTAGCGCAAGGCGCGCGCGAGCTTGACGGGCGGCACAACGCCAGCGGCCGCTAGCTCAGCCTCAGCAGTCGCTGAGCGGGCGGGCTGGCGCGCTGGCACGGGCGTGTGCGGCAGCGGGCGAGTACTCTAATGATATCCGATTTTTACGATCTTGGTGACCACGGGTTCGTCTCGATGAGCTCTATTATTAGGTATTATAAGCACGTGACAAGAAAAATTATTTTTCCAATTTACTCATGCGCAAGCGTTACCGTTGTATAAATATAATACCTCAATTAAACCTTAAGCTGAAATAATTAAAGTTTGTAACTACGCTAAAAAGAAAATCGAATATACTCCAATGAGATTTTCTTAATAATAATTATTATTATTATATTTAACTATTTTTTTAAACAAAGCTATCGATTTTTTTTCGGGATTTTACAATATGGCTAGTTCTGCCTGCCCATTCTTGGGTAGTAGATACAAGAGCCACTGACCATGTTTGTTATGATTCGAAAGCACTTCTGTGACCCAGACCATTTAGAGACAGAGATATTTCCATCTCATTGGGCGACGCTACGAGAGTGGCGGCTGTTGCAGTGGGAGACGTAGTTACAGTTTGCTTCTACCGTTTTAGTATTACATGATGTTTTATTAGTACCTAGTTTTAGAAAGAACCTCGTTTCAGTTTCTAAACTTGTTTTGGATGGATATTTTGTTTCTTTGATGATCCCGTTATTATCAAGAAAAGAGACATGTTTATCTGTTCTGATACTATGATTAACAATTTGTATGCTGTATCTGCAAAACCTAAACAACGTCTAACTTCAAATTTTAGGAGGATTCAAAAGTTAGTGGAACATGGGCCTTTGGATAAACTCCGAGTTGAGTGGTACCCTACATGTGAATCTTTCTTGGAAGGTATAATAACCAAGAGACCATTCCCGGTCAAAAGAAATAGAGCCCAAGATGTGTTGAATATCATTCACTCCGACGTTTGTGGTCCAATTTCGACTTAGGCCAGAGGTGGCATGCAGTAATTCATCACCTTCATTGATGATTACTCGAAATACGAATATGTCTATTTAATGCACCACAAGTCAAAATCCTTTGAAAAATTTGTGGAATTTAGGCTCCTTGTTGAGAATCTTCATGGAAAGACTATGAAGTGTCTGTGTTCTGATCACGGAGGCAAATATCTCAGTGCTGAGTTTTTGAGCCATTTATCTAATGCAGTGATACAATCCCAGTTATCTGCACCGGGTACACCCCATAAAATGGTGTAGCAAAGAGACAGAATAGAACGCTTATGGAGATGGTGAGATCTATGATGAGTTATGTAGAGTTCTGCCTATTTTGTTTTGGGGATATGACCTAGAGACGGCAGTGTACACATTGCACTTGGTAATCATACAAGTCGGACCCTAAAACACTGATTGAGTTGTGGACCGGGCACCCGCCCAGTCTTAGACATCTCAAGGTGTGGGGTTATCCAGCACAGGTGCTAGAGAAGGACGCTGACAAATTGGCACCTCGTACTGACTATTGTCTGCTCGTGGGTTAACCTAAGGAGACGAAAGGGTGGGAATTTTATATTCTTAGAGATCATAAGGTCATGATTAGCACTCACGCTCGATTTCTAGATGAAGACCACGTGAACAACCACAAGTCAAATGAGTGAAGTAGTTCTCAAGGAAATAAGAACTAGAGTTAATCCAAATTCACAAGAAACACAACGTGCAGCAACACCAAATCAAACATTTGTATCACCTGTAGTAGAAACTCGTCGTAGTGGGAGCGTCAACCCGACCGATTCATTGGAGTGGGAGAGGCATCTGACTCAGTCTTTAGCCAAGATGAATCGGACCCTTGGAACTACAAAGAGGCAGTACACGACAAGGACTGTCACCTCTGGTCAGAGGCAATGGAGTCTGAACTTTAATCCATGGTAGACAAGGAAGTATACAAGCTAGTTGATTTTCCTGATGGCTGGCATAAACAAGGACCCGAAAGAGCAAGGTTTGGTATATGCGAGGGGGGGGGGGGGAATACACCAAATGCAAACCTTTCTGGTTACTTAACTAATTTGGTTAGAGATATTTAAGCTTTCTGTAAAGCAGATCGCTATAAGTGACAGACCAGATCGATTATCAGATCGATCTCGTTCTGTCCAGGCAGAATCTCTTGAGTGAATAACACTAAGCAGAGATCAAGAGTGATCTTATTCTCTAGCAAAGCATTGTGTGCGGAATAATGGTGGACTTAGTCGGTGCTCTTTGTTTAGAAAACCTTTTCGAAAACTTAACCAAATATTTAGCAAATTGATTAAGAATGCAGTTTTGAATGAGTATGACCGTTAGTGGATAAAACAACTGGAATATAAAATACAAAAAGTAAATGGAACAATTATTTTTACGTGGTTCGGGAAACCCCCTATGTCCACGGTCTAATCCAAACTGGATTAGATATCCACTACTAGGATACTCTTCTTGTTTATACTCGCTGAGAACGAGCCATAATTTTCAAACCCATCCTGGTCGAAACTTATGCACGAATAAGGGTCGTGTCCCTTTACAACTTACAGAAAACTACTGTAACTGGATCTCTTCACGTTAATCCACTAGAAAACTACTAGCTAGCAAAGATCTCCTTCTTTCTTTCTCGATAAGACAGACTTGAATCGAGGTGTGATTACGATCACGAACGGTTCGGAACACGATCTGGTGAGTAGAAATCTTCTTTCAGTAAATACTTCGATGGTTGAGATGATTTCTGGGCAGAGAAGCAGCTTGTAGATGGTAGATGATCTTCTTTTACGTATATTGCTCATTATCTGCCAGTCTTTGTTCCGAGCCTTTATAGGTGTAGAATTTGAAATTCTAACCGTTGAGCTTGATTGGTTTGAAGTTAATGTGATTTCACCAATCAAGGATAGTGAATCCCTAATTTGTCTCCTCTTGCCTTCTAAAAAGGTTGACAGAATCTTCTAAATATGGCAAGCAAATCGTTTGACAGATACTGCTTTCCTTTTTCTTGTCTTGATTGATTCTCTTCCTTCTATGGTACGAATGACGTAGCTCAGGTTTTGAGATTCACCAACAATTAGTTGATATCATCTGGTTTCAGCATTTGAATAGTTGATCTGGTTGACATCGATCTGGTCATAGTTGATCTGGTTGAACTTAGGTTGACATCAATCTGGTCATAGTTGATCTGGTGGAACTCAGCTTGACATCGATCAGGTCATAGTTGATCTGGTCCAACACGATCTGGTTGAAGATGATCTAGTCCAACACGATCTGGTTGAAGACGATCTGGTCTCCATCTGGTCAAACAGAAATTTATTTCGAGGTGGGTTGATTCTGCTGAATGTTCTGGTGAGAACAGATGATTATCCTGATGAATCTTTCTGCTTGGTTCTGTCTGTTTAACGTTTTAGTCCTATTGACTAAGAGAAGACAAAACAGGGATAAAATCCTTTACAAGATAAGTCATTTCGAAGACAAAACAGGGATCAGTTCTCCTATCAGATACACTTTATACATTAGTGTTCTGTTACATATAGAACAGATCGAGGTAACACATAACATGAATAAATCTAAGTGTGTTTTCGAGAGAACATCATCAAAACTAATTTTATTTGTTGGGTTCCCAACAGTATCTAAGGGCTATACAAAAAATTAAGGTATCAATTACGATGAGACCTTCTCACCAGTAGCCATGCTCAAGTCTATTCGTATACACTTGTCAGTAGCAGTATATATGGATTGAGAAGTATGGCAAATGGATGTCAAGACAGATTTCTTAAATGGATGTCTTGAGGAGAACATCCATATTCAGCAACGCGAGGGCTATGCATTTCAAGGAAAGGAACACTTGGTGTGGAAGCTTGAGAAGTCCATTTATGGAATTAAGCAAGCCTCACGGTCATGGAACTTTTGTTTCGATCAGGTTATCAAGTCCTATGGAATTGATCATTGCCCTGACGAAAGTTGTGTGTACAAGAAGTATGAGGGTAAAAAAGTTGTTTTCTTGGTGCTATACGTAGATGACATTCTATTGATCGGAAGTGTCAAGAAGATATTGTCGGACGTTAGATTATACATGTCCAGTTAATTTTATATGAAGGATATGTCTATTCTATATGGCACTTGTGGAGAATCGTCATGGAAAGACTATCAAGTGTCTGCGTTCTGATCGCGGAGGCGAATACCTCAGTGCTGAGTTTTTGAGCCATTTATCGGATGCAGGGATTCAATCCCAGTTAACTGCACCAGGTACACCCCAACAAAATGGTGTGGCAAAGAGACGGAATAAAACGCTTATGGAGATGGTGAGATCTATGATGAGTTATGCAGGGTTGCCTATTTCGTTTTGGGGATATGCACTAGAGACAGAAGTTTACACATTGAACTTGGTACCATCCAAGTCTGTCCTAAAACACCGATTGAGTTGTGGACTGGGCGCCAGCCCAGTCTAAGACATCTCAAGGTGTGGGGTTGTCCAGCACACGTGTTAGAGAAGGACACTAACAAATTGCACCTCGTACTGACTTTTGTCTGCTCGTCTAAGAGATCGTAAGGTCGTGATTAGCACTCACGCTCAATTTCAAGAAGAAGACTATGTGAACAACCATAAGTTAACGAGTGAAGTACTTCTCGATGAAATGAGAACTAAAGTTAATCCAAATTCACAAGAAACACAACATGCAACATAACCAACTCAAACACTTGTACCACCTGCAGTAGAGCCTCGTCGTAGTGGGAGGGTTGTTCGTCAACCCGACCAATTCATTGGAGTGGGAGAGGCATCTGACTCAGTCCCCGGTCTAGATGAATCACACCTCTGGAACTACAAAGAGGCTGTACACAACAAGGACTGTCACCTCTGGTTAGAAGCGATGCAGTTTGAACTGCAATCCATGGTAGAAAAGGAAGTATATAAGCTAGTTGATATGCTCGATGGCTGTGAAGCCATAGGGAGTAAATGGGTCTTCAAGCGTAAACAAAGACCCGACGGTAAAGTTGTTATCTTCAAGGCTAGACTAGTAGCTAAGGGCTATATACTCAAAAGAAAGGTATCGATTACGACGAGACCTTCTCACCAGTAACCATGCTCAAGTCTATTAATATACTCTTGTCATTAAGAGCATATATGGATTGGGAAGTATGGCAGATGGATGTCAAGAAAACTTTCCTAAATGGTAGTCTGGAGGAGAACATAATCATGCAGCAACCCGAGGGCTATGCAATTCATGGAAAGGAACACATGGTGTGGAAGCTTAAGAAGTCCATTTATGGACTTAAGCAAGCCTCAGGGTCATGGAACCTTTGTTTCGATCAGGTTATCAAGTCCTATGGATTTGATCAGTGCCTTGACGAAAGTTGTGTGTACAACAAGTATGAGGGTAAAGGAGTTGTTTTCTTGGTGTTGTACGTAGTTGACCTTCTATTGATCGAAAATGTCAATAAGATATTATCGGACGTTAAAGCATACTTGTCCAATCAATTCGATATGAAGTATATGCGAGATGCGAGACACATTCTTGGGATCAAGGTCATCCGTGACGGATCCAAGAGAATGTTGAGCTTATTTCAGGAATCCTATATCGAGACTATACTTAGACGCTGTTGGGAACCCTTAAGTAGTTTAGTTTTGATGATGATCTTTCGAAACACACTTAGTTCTTTTTAGAGCTAAACTGTTCTACGTGTCAACAGATCACTACATGTAAAGTGAAATCTGATAGAGAACAGATTAGGAGATGACTTAACATGTAAAGGAATTATTTCTATAGAAGTCATTTCTATAATAGTATAGGATGAAAGCCAAGATTCCTCGCCAAGAAGAAATCGATCTGCTGTGACAGACAGCAACCAGATCACCGACCAGATCGATGATCACAGCGTATCACCAGATCGATAGAGTCATCAAACCACCAGATGACATCATCCTACACATCATATCCTCTTGCCACGTCAAGATTGAAGTCCATCCAATAGGGTTTGGAAAGAGAATCCACGATTGACACAAGGAAGGAAAGTAACCGTTAGCGATCTACTTTCCATACTTAGAGAATTGGGTCAACGTTCCTATAAGGCAAGAACAGATATGCTGGATATCACTGATTGGCAATCAACAAATCACTCTCACGCCAATCAACAACGGCTGGAATTTTAAAATTCAAAGCCTACATATATTTGAAGTTCAAGATCTAGAGGAGAATATATATACGCGCTACATTGAAAAAGTGACTCTCAAGCAATCATTCTTTGAACCAGACTAAGAGCTTCAAACAACTTGTGATTCTAAATCACACCAACCCAACCTCGATTCAAGTCTGTCTTATCGAGAGAAAGGAGATCACCCTGCTAGCTAGTAGTTTTCTAGTGGTAACGTAGAGGTAATCTGTTGTAAAGGGACACGACCCTTATTCGAGCATAAGTTTCAACCAGATTGTGTTTGAAACTTGTGGCTCGTTCTCCACGAGTATAAAGAAGAAGAGTATCCTAGTAGTGGATAATCTGATCTAGTTGATCAGACCGTGGAAGTAGGGATTTCCCGAACCACGTTAAAAAACTGTGTCATTTACCTTTCTGCATATTTATATCCTGTTGTCTATTTATTCTAACCCTTGCACTATCATTTAAACTATGCTCAATCAACCTGCTTTAACGATCTGGATTATAATTAAGGTTTTCAATATAAGAGCACCAACTAAGTCCACCATATTTCCGCACACACAATACTTCTAAAGGAATAAGATCACTTATTATTGTCTAAGTATTTACACTAGAGAGCAACCTGTTTGGATTGATCAGCTATCGATCTGTCGATCGATCTGGTCAGTCATCTGCCGAGCAATTTCTTTTTCAAGAATAGCTTAAACTCTCTGATAATTAGCCAAGTAAACTGAAGAGTTTGTATTTGGTGTATTGCCCCCCACCCCCCCCCCCCCCATACACCAAATCTTGCTCTTTCGGGATCGACAGTATGTATTGGCTGCCTTATGAAGTTCCGCTTTGGATTGCTTTTTCTTCACCTATGGTGGTTTTCCGTTCTCTGTCAATTTTGATTTTAGGTTGTATCTTCATCTTATTATCCACCACTTTTCCAGTCCAAAGAAAGGACACAACTTGTACTTAATAGGGTTGTTGACCTTATCCCGGAATCTTCCCCGTTTGTTGGCTTTCATGTAGCTAGATGGGGGTGTTACTACATTGTTGGAGGATAGATAATCTCTGCGTAGGAATAGGTTGATGGGGGTGTTACTACATTGTTGGAGGATAGAACTATTGTTGTTGCAGTGGAAAAACTGAGGCTTCTATGAGTATTACTGTTGCTTCTATAATTGGGGTCGTCCATTAGAGAAATTCTAGAATTTTTGTGCTCCGTGACCTTGAGCTTGTGGTTTCCACCCCGAGTTTTGCTGATTCCTCCAACCCAAATTTAGTTGAGGAGGCTGAGGCTGGGGCGTGAATCCCTGTGCAACGTAAATCTCAGCTTTCCCTTCAGGTGTCATCTCTCCCATTCGTTGGCATCCCTCAACAACGTGGCCATAGTCGCCACAGATTCTGCATGGCTCAAGTGCAAATTGATGTACGGGATGGTGATGGCGGTCGATTCATCTTCAATTCTTGTAGCTCTCGCATCATCTCCTCCATTTGCTTTTTAAGTTGGGGCTAGCGGTCACTGCGCTTGCTTCCATATGTTGTGGTCGAGAGGATTTTTGTTGAGAACTTGCAGCTAGGGTCTCGAAAATATCATTCATCTCCTCTGCCGTCTTGACTGTAATGTTTTCTCCCACATAATTGTCCAACATGAATTGTGTGGTCTGAAGCAGATCGTCGTAGAAGAATTGACATAGCATCTCCAGTGCCATTTGATGATGAGGTACTGTTATAGCAGCTCTTGCAACCTCTCCCAGGCTTCATGGAATTGCTCGTCGTGGGCTTACGCTAAATTCATAATTTTATACGTACCACTTGAGTT